>SJYQ01000622.1:579808-608380 GCA_006410935.1 Redunca redunca | reverse complement strand
TCCAGTACTCTTAATGGAGTGGGTTGCCATTTATTTCCCCATGGACTGAAGCGTGCCAGGCTTCTCTGTCCTTCACCATCTCCCGGAGTCTGCTCAAACTCATGTCCACTGAATCAGTGATGCCATCCAGCCATCTCATCCTCTGTCATCCCCTTCTTTTCCTACCTTCAGTCTTTCCCTCATCAGAGTTTTTCCAATGAATCAGTTCTTCGCATCAGGTGGCCAAAGTATTGGAGCTTCAGCTTCAGCATCAGTCCTTCCAATAAATATTCAGGGTTGATTTCCTTTAGGATTGATTGACTTGATCTCTTTGCTGCCCAAGGGACTCTCAAGAGTCTTCTTCAACATGACAGTTTGAAGGCGTCAATTCTTCAGCGCTCCGCCTTTTTTATTGTCCAGCTCTCACATCCATACATGACTACTGGAAACACCATAGCTTTGACATAGCTTTAGTCAGAATATACGTATACTTTTCAAAAGTAAGCTACTTTCCTGCATTTTAAAGGATTCAAATTATAAATCTTTAATTAATTTATCAAAAAACTTTGTTTGAATTTTACATGGCAGTGGGGCTTCCTAGGTAGTGCAGTTGGTAAAGAATCTGCCGGCCAGTGCAAGAGACATAAGAGATGCAGGTTCAAATCCTGGATCAGGGAAGATCCCCTGGAGAACCACTCCAGTATTCTTGCTGGGAAATTCCGTGGATAGAGGAGTCTAGCAGGCTACAGTCCATAGGATTACAAAGAGTCAAACATGACTAAGCAGGCATGCAATGATACATGGCAGTCATAACAGAAGGGTATTCTATGTCCCAAGCACTGTACAACATATTTTGTGGTATTACTTATCTGATTAATTCACAATAATGCTAAGAAGCAGGTGCTCATCACCCTCAGTTAAAGCTGAGGGATCTCATAGCTAGTCAGTGAGTAATTTGAACTTGAATCCGGCTTCTCTGTCTTAACTCTTAACCACTTTTCAGTACTTCTTCATAAGCACATATCTATCTTTGCAATTTGATCCACGCATCACTTTTGCTCTGATAGTCACATATTTGGACATTTCTTAAAGCCTGTAGAAAGGTAATCAGAAATCATTTGTACGGTATAGAATTTTTAGGTCAATGCTTTCTATATCTGTAGCTGGATAACCATGATGGTGTGATCACTCACCTAGAGCCAAACATCCTGGACTGTGAAGTCAAGTATGCCTTAGGAAACATCACTACAAACAAAGCTAGCAGGTGATGGAATTCCAGGCTAGTTATATAAAATCCTAAAAGATGATGCTATTAAAGTGTTGTATTCAATATGTCAGCAAATTTAGAAAACCCAGCAGTGGCCACGGGACTGGCAAAGTTCAGTTTTCATTCCAGTCCCAAAGAAGGGCAATGTCACAGAATTTCAAACTACTGGACAATTGCACTCATTTTACATGCAAGTAAGGTTATGCTCAATATCTTTCAAACTTGGCTTCAACAATACATGAATCAAGAACTCCCAGATGTACACTTTGGATTTATAAAAGGCAGAGGAACCAGAGATCAAATTGCAACATCCGTTGGATCACAGAGAAAGCAAGGGAATTTCAGGAAAATATCTACTGCTTCATTGACTATGCTAAAGCCTTTGACTGTGTATCCACACAACAAACTGTGGAAAATTCTTAGAGATGGGAATACCAGACCAACTTACCTGCCTCCTGAGAAACCTGCATGAAGGTCAAGAAGCAATAGTTAGAACCAGACATGGAACAATAAATTGGTTCCAAATTGGGAAAGGAGTGTGTCAAGGCTGTATATTGTCACCCTGCTTGTTTAATTTATACGCAGAGTACATCATACAAAATGCCGGGCTGGATGAATCACAAACTGGAATCAAGATTGCAGGGAGAGATATCAATAACCTCAGATATATAGATAACACCACCCTAATGACAGAAAGCAAAAAGGAACTAAAGAGCCTCTTGATGAAGGTGAAAGAGGAGAGTGAAACAGCTGGGTTAAAACTCGACATTTAAAAAGAAAACAAAGCTAGGACCATGGCATCTGGCCCCATCACCTCTCGGCAAATAGAAAGGGAAAAAGTGTCAGTGATGGCAGATTTTATTTTCTTGGGCTCCAAAGTCACTGTAGATGGTGATTGCAGCCATGAAATTAAAGATGCTTACTCCTCGGAAGGAAAACTATGATAAACCTAGACAGCATGTTAAAAAGCAGAGACATCACCTTACTGACAAAGGTCCATCTAGTTAAAGCTATGGTTTTTCCAGTAGTCACCTATGGATGTGAGAGTTGGACCATAAAGAAGGCTGAGTGCTAAAAGAATGGATACTTTAGAAATGTGCTGAAGACAGACACTTGAGAGTCCCCTGGACAGCAAGGAGATCAAACCAGTCCATCCTAAAGAAAATCAACCCTGAATATTCACTGGAAGGACTGATGCTGAAGCTGAAGCTCCAATACTTTGGCCACCTGATGCAAAGAGCCAACTCACTGGGAAAGACCTTAAAGCTGGGAAAGATTGAAGGCAAAACGGAAAAGGGGATGACAGAGGATGAGATGGTTAGATATCATCACAGACTCAATGAACATGAATTTGAGCAAATTCCAGGAGATAGTGAAGGACAGGGAGGCCTGGTATGCTGCAGTCTGTGATGTTGCAAAAAGTCGGACATGACTTTGTGACTGAACAACAACAACTAGCCAAGTATAGACAGACTCTCGAAATGAATCATTTATAAATATTATTAGAAAAATTTAGAAATGTACCATAAGTAATAAATACCAATCATAGTTGGTTAATAAATGTGCATTTACAGCTGTTTTCAGCTTACACATAATGTAGCTATAAGTGATAGGATGATTCCTTCTTCCAAAGAGAATATGATCTAGTAAAGAGTATAGGAAGTATATAAAACAGTATTATAAAGTAGTCATGAAAGTAAAGTGTCACATTAATTTTATTTTAATGTAAGACATTTAGTAATATGTTAGCTGTGTCCTGGCAGCAGACTACAAACAGAGTAATGGTACAGCCTTCAGCCTTTGAGTAATTCTCATTTTCTTGTTTAAGAGTATTAACATATTGAAGATCTCATTAAAGATTAATGTAAAGTTTCTGTTGACAAAATGCATTGAAAATTTGCCACTCTGATAGTTTTGAAATTAACCTTGGAGGAAAAAATACTTGTAAAAATTATGATTAGTAAAGCATACCAAAACTCTTAATTTTCAGAGAACAGTGTCTCTATAATATACATGAAAAAATAAAAATGATATTGAATGTGAGTCCAATTTGTTCTCTGGCCTTATTTTGTAAATTACATGCTATTTTATTATTTTTTTGTTGTTGTTTGTTGAGATGATTGTATCCATAGAAACCTACAATTTGTTGCTTGTAGTCCACAGGACACTGGTTGTTTTCCAAATGTCATTCTCTATAAAAGGGAAGAAATGTTTTTCTATTTCAGTAACTTTCCACTGATGTGCTTCGTAATTTACTTTTTATCTTGCAATTTATCATTAGAGTTCTACTACTACTGAAGACTCAGACTGAGTGTTGAAGAAAATAATGCTTAAAAAATTAAGACCTTGGAGTCATATGTGTAAAAATTAATAACCCTACTTGAAACACTTAAATATTTTCTGTAAGCTCTAATTAAATTGGTAGTACACTAGGTCTCAGTCTGAACTGATCTGTAATTGGGAATGAGGAAACATTTTGTCCTTGAAATTATTAACAGTATCAGAGGTGTTCACTGAAATGTCCTCAGGTCTGTACCATGAACTCTGCTTGGAAACTGAACCCAAATGTTCCCCTTGAGCAAGTTGTTTTAAAGTTTAAACACAAACAAGTCGTTCACTGTATATCTTTAAAAGTTTGTTTACTTGAGCTGATACACATAAAATATTTCACTTCTGATCATTTTGCTTTTCAAGTTCATAATTTTAACAATTTACAGTTAATTCTCCAAGGGAAAATAACCTACTTTGGTGACTGCTTTTGGAAATTTCCACACAATAAATTCAGCGAAATATTTCTTTAAATATAGTCTTTAAGAAAGGTAGCAGTCTATTTTACTGAGAAAGTCCTAGTTACATGACGCTGCCTATACTTTGAGCAATGCTGATCTGTTGTCCCAAATCCTCTCTTGGGAATGTACTCAGGGATGTAGTTTGGGAAATAGGGAAAGAGGTTACAGGTAAATAACCTATTGAGAATTCTGAAAATTCAAAATTGAACAATTTTAAGCAGCACTGAATGAAGTTAGTCATAATTACCTTCCAGCTCACCTGGAATTTTTGCTGATTAATGCTTTCATGAGCATACAATCCTTATCATTTCTCCTTTGCAGTAATTTCTTTCTGATGATAAAATAATACATGGTAGAACATCTGGAGTAATGTATGTATTATAAAATAACACATAGCTGAACATCTAGAAAATACAGAGAAGTACTGTATTTTCTGTATTACAGTACAGAAGAGAGAGCAAAATTTTTCCAATCCTAGCATTCACAGATAATCATCATTAAAATTATTGTGTATTTCAATCTAGTATCTTATTTATCTGGCTTTCTATCTATATGAAAATAGAGATATCATATGTGTATATATATAATTTGTACATTCTCTTGTGTATTAAAAGTTCATATTANATATATATAATTTGTACATTCTCTTGTGTATTAAAAGTTCATATTAATATTCTTCCAAATCTTATTTTAGTGATTTCATCATAAGGAATATTACCCATATTCCTATCAACAGTGAGTATATATCTCTCAGTATACCATTCGCAATATTTCTCTTAAATATTTAAAATCTTCACAGAGGTTTTCATCAAAAGTATTATCTTTTAAATTATTATCTTGTCAGTATAAGAGGGGCTGAAGTTTCCATGGAGTAAATGTTTGTATTTATTTATTGAATAACTGTACATCTAGTTTGGGCTTCCCCCATGGCTCAGGGGTAAAGAATCCACCTGTAATACAAGAGACATAGGAGACGTGGGTTCTCTCTCTGGGCAGGGAAGATCCATTGGAGGAGGAATTGGCAGCCCACTCCAGTATTCTTGCCTGGAAAGAATCCCAGAGGAGTCTGGTGGGCTACAGTCCATGGGGTCACAAAGAGTTGCACACGACTGAGCAACTACCACACACACACACTTGAATTTTACATTAAGCTTTTTCTTAATCTATTAAGTTCATTAGGCTTTTCTTAATCTACTTTTTAATTTTTGCAAAAGTTAATCATGCCAATTATTTTATTTTGGAGAATTTATTTTATTTGGGGGAAGGAAAAACTTCATATTAAATGCAAATATTCAGAAGATCCCAATGAAATGTACACATACTTTCAGTTACATATAAACAAGTAAAATTGAATTATGTGACCTACTTGGTTAATTTAAAATCAAATGCTTGAAGTGTTAACACTAGCACCAAAGCACTGCTACCGACCCAAGTTGATATCTAAAAGGTAGTTTTAAAAAATAAAAATAGCACTGTATAAATATTCATGTTCAAGCGGAGTTTATGAATGGAAAATGTACGTTGGTTATATTATAATATATATCCATATATATACACATATACATGGGTTGAAGATGATTATAATACTATCACTCTGGTGATAGTTACATCTTAAGGNTGCATTGTTATATGTCAAAGAAAGCCTTCTAAAAAATAAGCCCCTGTGTATGTGTATTATTGACTAATTGTTCCTAAGCCCTTAGTAGCATACTCGACTTGTGTATCTCTGAGGACAAATTAGATGTACTATGTCCTTTTTGCATTTGTAGATACAGGAGGCAGTTAAATGAGAATGAATGAATATTTTCAGAATTTCTTTTTCAGCGTAACTGTACTAGTATTTTAACTTTGTTTCATTTGATTTTCACAAAAAAAATTTATTAGAGACTATTATTTCTAAAGCATGACTAAAAATACTGAGTTTACAGAAGTTATGTGATTTCCCAGAAGATACACTGCTAATAGAAAATATAACTGCGGTTTCAGCAGGGTTTTCTCTGATATCCTGAACCTATACTTTTTCAGATACAAGTAATTTAAAGTGAGGATTGACCTAGGATAGACCTAGAAGTGTAAGAGGGTCATTGTTTCCCTAATACTGAGCTGTTCTCTTCAAAGTGAAAAGGCTCCTCTTGTTTATTCGAGAGATTTAAAAACTTTAGGAAACATTGGATGTTGTCCCTCACCCCCCACACCCCCTAATTCAATTGTATTGAAATGTAAAACACCAAGGCTGGCATTTCTACTGATTAGCTTAAAGTTATTTCCTTTCTCTAACCTCTCACCTATTCTGTTAACTTGCATCATACTAGAAACATCATATTTCTCAACCTAGGACATTTGTATAAAATTCAGAGAACACAAACTCAAATTCTAGTTTTCGGAGCTTCGCAAATGAGGCTGGATGTGCAAGAACAGGGAGTGATGGGACTTGTAAATTGGAGCCTCAAGCTCCTCGTAAAGGAGCTGTTTTTGAGCTCCTTCAGTTGCAAGGTGTGATAGCCAGCTCTCAGAACTAAAGGGCTGTGAATTAAAACGGTTGGTATCTGCTCTGATCACTTACAAACAAATGACAACAATGTCTTAAACAAATATAACACTGGGCATGAATTCATCCAAACCAAGGCTACACCTTTCCAGCACTTTGTGAAAATTAAATTGTGCATAGATAGTTTGAGTACCTTAGAAATCGAATAATACTGACGTATTATCAGAATTCAGAATTAAGTATTTAGTGATCCAATTTCTTAGTTATTCCTTCTGTGAACAATGCTAGGCATGAGAAAAGAGAGTGAAGCAGTTCAGTCTCAGATACTTGTTTTCAGAAATACTCCTTTAAGCACAAAAATGTTTCAGAGACCACTAGCATTTCAAGATTGATTTCAGAGATTATACAGGTTTCAAAGTGTATGTGTTGTTTTTCCGGGAGGGGGAGGAGAAAATAAGAGAAACCAATAAGCAGTTATGTACAGATGTTAGAACTGGACCATAAAGAAGGCTGAGAGCCAAAGAACTGATGCTTTTGAACTGTGGTTTGGAGAAGACTCAGGGTGCCTTGGACTGCAAGGAGATACAACCAGTCAATCCTAAATGAAAGCAACCCTGAATAATCATTGGAAGAACTGATGCTGAAGCTGAAGCTATTCTTTGGCCACCTGATGCAAAGAGCCAACTCACTGGAAAATCCCTGATGCTGGGAAAGACTGAAGGCAGAAAGAGAAGGGGGCGAAGAGGATGAGATGGTTGAAGGGCATCACCAACTCAGTGGACATGAGTTTGAGCAAATTCCGGGAGATACTGAAGGACAGGAAAGCCTGACATGCTGCAGTTCGTGGGATTGCAAAGAGTCAGACACAACTTAGCACGTGAACAACAAGCAAGCAGTTAACTGCTAAGGTTTCCTAAAGCTCACTCAGGTGGGAGGGCCATATGGGATGTTGATTTGGCCATTGTGAGTGGCCAGGCTTCTGTCTTCTTTTGTTTGTCCCCCTGAAAGTGTGATCAAGGAGAAGAGGCTCCCCTTTCCAGCACAGAAAAATAGAGGTGAAACCTCTGGGTCAGATTTTCACATGTGGCTCTTTCCCTCTCCTGGGACTCTTGTTCTCAACCATGATGTCCTGGTGGCCTCCCTGTGTGTGCTGAGCAAAGGCAGACGGTTCAGTTCTTGCTTGGAATGAAAGCTCAGGCTCTGTGGACCACTTCTCCATCTTTCATTTTGCTTTTGCTATTTTTCCTTATTCAGCAGTGCAGTGTGAATAGACTGGATTATGAGTTAATGCAGGCCTATGGGCTGTTGCTAGGACAAAAAGCTAGGCTTTGTTTGGGGAATGACATTTGTTTGCTGGCTTTCTCTTGGAAACGTAAGAGCCTTTCCCTTTTAAGCAGATTCTTTTTTTTTCTCCATGCTGAAACCATGGTAAATATTTTCAATTCATTGGGTAGAACCTAGTGCTAGCTGCATTAGGTACAGTTTATGTTTCAGGGATTCATCGGAGGCAGCTGATGAGGAAACTTTGGCTGAGCACACACTCATGTGTAACTGTTCCTGTCTTTTTACAGGAGGCGATCGAGATCGAATGACAGCCAATCATGAGAGCTATCTCCTTATGGCGAGCACCCAGAATGATATGGAAGACTGGGTCAAGTCCATCCGCCGAGTCATCTGGGGACCATTTGGAGGAGGTGAGTGTATTTTAAAATCATGGAAAAACAGGAAGGTTGGCCAAACCTGTTCATCCTTTACCCCAAGCCAGTGTCACTATCAACTCCTATTTTCACATGAATGAATGTTAAAGTAAGTAGTAAACTACTTATTTATTTTTAGACACATCTCTAAGTAACTTCTAGATGTTTGCGTGTGTGCTGAGTAGCTTCAAAGGTGTCTGACTCTTTTGCGACCCCATGGACTGTAGTGCACCAGGTTCCTCTGTCCATGGGATTCTCTGGGCAAGAATATTGGAGTGGGGTGCCATTTCCTACTCCAGCGGATCATCCCAACCCAGGGATCGAACCCACGTCTCTTATGTCTTCTGCAATGGCAGGTGGGCTCTCTACCACCAGCATCACCTGGGAACTTGGATCAAATATCGTTAGTAACCAAATTTCTTTCATGAATACTTTGAATTATAAAAAGATATATTTTTCTTTTATTTTAGATTGTTCCTTTTTATATTGTACTAACAATATATATGACCCTGATACCATAAATGTGGACTAGTTAATAGCATGTAGATACAGGACAAAAAACATGTTGACTGTTAGTTTTGGATAAGATTTCAGCCCCCAGATGCTCGGTGGTATCAGATAGAAGTGGCAAAGCATTGAATGAGAATCTGCTAATTAACAGAGTTAAAAAAAAAAAAAAATCTTTGAAAACAGGAAAACATTTGTGGATTGGGTAATGTGGTTTTTTTAAAATCTTATTTATGCAGTGTAAAGAATACATATTTGAAGAATAAGGTATATGGTGCTATGAACAGAGCTAAAAGGGGGAAGGAAGAATAAAAGGTGTGATTTTTCTGTCAAGAATTATAAAATAAAATGATATAAACAGAAAAACGTATTTCAAGAGAAAATTCAGTAAATGGAACCAAATAAATAAGGACCCCAAAACATTCATCTATAACTAACATATATTTCTAAGACTGTAAAACCTAATTATTTTATGTTGATGTAGTTAAAACAGATGGCATAAATCAAATGCATATTTAATAAAGCAACTGCAACTTTTGTATTTATTTTATATTCTCTTTTGTGTATTGTCAGCACCCTGAATTCATATGTGAAATGTTTTTCCCTTAACATATCATATGCTTCTTAATGACTGACCTAATTGTATTTTAAAATAACTTCAAAAATTTAGTTTAAAAAGTTGAAAATTTAGGTTAAAGTTAAAATAGTGAAGATTCATGGAAGATGTGTTGATATTTTATAAAAGCGGTGGTACATGTCTAAAAATTGTTGGTCCTTTAGCATGATGCGGGAAAAGGAGAGGCTGACCATTCATCCCAGTTTGCCTGGTAACAGTGTGGTTTACAACTGTTGTCCCAGGCTAATTATTGATAGTGCTATCTCTCGCTCTCATGGTGTCCTAGTTTGGATGGCAATTTGTATGGTCACCCTATTCATATACTAAAATGGCTAATAAGCGACTTCAAAATGTTTGAAGAGGCTGGTGGGCTAAGACTCCATCCCGGTGCCTTAGCAGAGGGGTCTTCATGATTATTCATGAGAGATACATGTGCTGTTACCTTCAGGGTCAAGGATTTATGAGGAATACTAAGGATATGTATTTTCAACGTTTGTGTTGTTTCTAAAGACATTCCTCTCCCCTCCATTATCAGATTTCTGGGGCTCCTGAGTTCAGGAGGATTCTTAATATCTGTAGAAAATGGTACTTTTGTTGGGGGATTATTTCCATCAAGTGTGTTACTTTCTCCCTTTCCTCCTCTTCCATCTGTCCTTTTCTTAAGGAAAACGAATGAGATCCAGTTTACTTCACCAAATCAGTGGGCACCACAAGTCCTGTCAGCACAGGGGTATCACAAATGATCTTGGTTCTTAAGCATTAATCTTCAAATTTATGAACCTGGAACTCTAGTAGTTGATAGGTTTACATTCTTTATTCTATGGGATATGCTCCAGAAATTTTGCAAATGCTTGATTCAAATTTACTTTTAAAGAGATCTATTTTAACATAGAGCACTTAGAATAGAAACAATAGTCTGAAGAATAAATCTTCTCTTGCCCTCTTTGTTTAATTGAAGAGTGTCAAGAGATTGCACACCAAGCTCTTACTCATTCAGTTCACAAGAAATCTTTTGTGACTCATCTTAAAGTCAGAATTTTCTAAAGTTATTACAGAATATAGAACAAAACTAATGCTGATCCTGATAGAAGGTTGCAAATGTCACCAAAAATCTTGTTTCAAGTGTTTGTATTAATATGGCTCCTCTATATTTACTGATTGATTTTTAAAGAAATATTATATATTTGGGCAATAAACAATAACTTTATGTGATTGAGAATTCCTTTATCCTATATATATATATATATATGTACACACACATATATATATAGGTTCTACTTAGTACTTCCTTGAAAATAAGTTGAGTTTTTCACTGATTAAGAATATTTTAAAATCACTCTGTTAGTTCAACCTCACATTTTGTAGATTAGGTCATTAAGACCCAGAGAGAAAGAATGACTTTCAAGTGTCATATCATGAGTAATATAAGTAGGAAGACTTGTGTCTTCTGACTAGTAGGCTTCCTGCTTTATTGCACAATAGTGTGATCTGTTACTTTTACTGTGGGACCGTATGCTAAGTCTCTTCAATCATGTCCAACTCTTTGTGGCCATATGGACTATAGCCCACCAGGTTCCTCTGCCCATGGAATTCTCTAGGCAAGAATACCAGAGTGGAATGCCATGCCCTCCTCCAGGGGGTCTTCCCAACCCAGGAATCAACCCAGCATCTCTTATGTCTCCTGCTCTGGCAAGCATGTTCTTTGCCACTAGTACCACCTGGGAAGCCCACAATTACAAGTCCCTGTTTTGCTGATAGTATATTATTCAGTACATAAAAAACAAGAGTGTTTAAAAGTGTGATAAGTAGAATGAGTATAATTGAGTCCTTCAAAAAATCTGAATTAATGCCATCAAGTAAGTGAAAAGACAACCCATAGAATGGGAGGAAGTATTTCCAGATCATAAATCTGATTTTGCACTTGTATCTAGAATATATATAACTCTTACAACTCAAAACTAAAGACAAATTAAAATTTTGACTCAATTAGAATTAATTTAAAATTGGGCAAAGAATCTGAATAAACATTTCTGCAAGGAAAATATCCAAATATCCAAATAAGCACATGAAAAGATGTACAGCGTTATTAGTCATCAAGGAAATAAAAATCAAAAGCACAATGAGATATTGTTTCATACATGGTAGGATTGCTGGAATCAGTAAGTTCAATAATAACAAGTATTAGTGAGGATATGGAGAAATTGAAACCTCCCTATATTCCTGTTGGGAATGTAAAATGTAGCTGTTTTGGAAAACTTGGGCAGTTTCTCAAATGATTAAACATAGAGTTACCATATGGCCCAACATTTGTAATCTTAGGTCTATACCCAAAAGAAATGAACATATATGTCCACATGGAAAATTGTACATCAATATTAGTGTACTCAGTCATTTAGTTGTGTCTGATTCTTTGTGACCCCATGAATCATAGCCCACTAGGCTCCTCTGTCCATGGGATTTTCTAGGCAAGAATTCTAGAATGGGTTGCCATTCCCTACTCCAGGAGATCTTCCTGACCCAGGGATCAAACCTAAATCTCCTGTGTCTCATGCATTGGCAGGCAGATTTTTTTTACCATTGTGCCACCTGGGAAGTTTGTACATCAATATTTATAGCAGCATTATTCCTAAATGCCAAAAAGTGGAAATGCACTAATGTATAAACAGAAAGTGGTATGTTCATACAATGGATTAGTCAACCACAGAAAAAATAAGGTGCAATTGAACCTTGAAAACGTGCTAGGTGGGAGAAGCCAGTCAGAAGGAACTGTATGTGTATGTGCGTGCATGCTCAGTTGCTTTAGTCATATCCAACTCTTTCCAACACTATGGACCACAGCCCAGCAGGCTTCTCTGTCTGTGAAATTTTCCAGGGAAGAATACTAGAGTGGGTTGCCATGCCTTTCTCCAGGGGATCTTCTCAACCTGGGTATCAAACCTACATCTCTTGCGTCTCCTGCATTACAGGCCAAATCTTTACTGCTGAACCATAGTCCTATTTATATGAAAGTACAGGACAGAGAAATCTATAGAGACAGAAAGTAGATTACTAATTGCTTAGGGCTGGGGTGGGGGAACTGCAATTATAGACAACGAAATGTCTTCTTTGCAATAAATACATTGAAGATGTAACCAAAGATACTACATCAGTTCAGTCGCTCAGTCGTGTCCGACTCTTTGCAACCCCATGAATTGCAGCACGTCAGGCCTCCCTGTCCATCACCATCTCCCAGAGTTCACTCAGACCCACGTCCATCGAGTCCGTGACGCCATCCAGCTATCTCATCCTCTGTCGTCCCCTTCTTCTCCTGCCCCCAATCTCTCCCAGCATCAGAGTCTTTTCCAGTGAGTCAACTCTTTGCATCAGGTATCCAAAGTACTGGAGCTTCAGCTTTAGCATCATTCCTTCCAAAGAAATCCCAGGATTGATCTCCTTCAGAATGGACTGGTTGGATCTCCTTGCAGTCCAAGGGACTCTCAAGAGTCTTCTCCAACACCACAGTTCAAACGCATCAGTTCTTCGGCACTCAGTATTCTTCACAGTCCAATTCTCACATCCATACATGACCACAGGAAAAACCATAGCCTTGACNGTGTATTCTTGCCACCTCTTCTTAGTATCTTCTGCTTCTGTTAGGTCCAGACCATTTCTGTCCTTTATCGAGCCCATGTTTGCATGAAATATTCCCTTGGTATCTCTAATTTTCTTGAAGAGATCGCTAGTCTTTCCCATTCTGCCGTTTTCCTCTATTTCTTTGCATTGATCGCTGAAGAATCAGGGTGAAAAGTCACCTTCCAAAAGTCTTTACAGATGCCATTTAATCAATGACAGCAACAATCTTTGAGCAGTAGGAAGGAGATTGGAAGCCAACAGGTATTTATTTGGGATTAATAATTTTGGATTCTATGATGAAGATAGGAAAGGGAAATGTATTCTCCAATGAAAAGCAATTATGACAATTCAGTGTCTATAACTGCAGTTTGACAG
Source organism: Redunca redunca (assembly GCA_006410935.1). Lineage (NCBI taxonomy): Eukaryota > Metazoa > Chordata > Mammalia > Artiodactyla > Bovidae > Redunca > Redunca redunca. The sequence goes on along the minus strand of SJYQ01000622.1, from coordinate 595,050 downwards.
CCTGTGTTTTTAAACAGTTACAGTTTTTCATGAGGCACTGGAGCTTACCTTGTTCAGGTTGTTTTTACATGTAAAATATTTCTTCTTTATGGTGTTTATATTGGACTTTTTATTAAAATATAGGCAACACCTGAGGAAGTTGCCTTGCTTTTCAATATTTAGAAATTAAAAACGAAGTGAAAATCATAAAGTATAGGACTTTGGTGTTTCTTCCTATGAAATACAACAAACTTATGATGAATACTGAGATGAAGGAAAGGAACCAGTGGAAATGCAAAAAGGAGATATCCTCTCTTAACAACCAAACCTGATAACCTAGTTCAATATTGAATCTAGATACCTCCACTTGCTGTTACCTGATTAGCTTCCCCTCATGAACAGTTGCTTCCCTATTCATATTGCTCACTGAGAAGTACATGGTATCTGCTTAAAAGTCAAATCCAAAAGTTGGGATGTCAAAACATATATTTAACTTTGTAAAACTTTAGGGTTTTGTTTTTGTCTTGCTGATTTGTTTTTATGTTTTTTCTCTGGGTTCCTTTTCCACTGTTTTTGAGGCAGTGTATATGGAAGTACCCAGCCTGGGATCTGGGGAGAGTGAGAATTCCATTAGTTGTTCATTAGACCTGAATGCAGAGCCTAACTTTAGCTACTAACTAAAACGGGTTCTTCCTGTATCTTTCTGTCTCCTTACGAAAAGCCTTGAGTCAGAGATGTATCAAGGCAGTAAAAATACTGAATGTAATCCTCATGATGAATAACTAGCGTGTGGGCAAGCAGGGGTTAATTAAGAAGCTCTGTGGTCCTGCCTTTGACACAGACCACTGCGTGATTTCCCAGAAGTGGTGTTACTCCCACCTCTAGTTTCCATACTTGTGAAATAACACTGGAGAAAAATGTTTCAACTAAGATTCAGTCCAACTCCAAAGTCCTGTGATGACGTGCGTTCCCTCCATACCAAGGCTCAGAGGAGGGATGCTTTCAGGCACCAAGGTGCCTCCCTCCAGCCCTGCCACTGTCTTGGTGGACAGAGTTCTGTACATCACGGTTCCTTATTTTCCTAGCATGCTGCTGTGACGGAGAAAACAAAAACAATGTTTGAACCATGGGACAGAAATAATAATGATTTCCAACAGAAGTTTTCCTATCTAGGCATGCTCATCAGAGTAATAATGAAGTTTCTCAAGGGAGGACCTTTGTGTAGTATTCCTCACAGCTTTTTTAACACTCTTGCTGAAAGGCTCAGAAGGCACCCAGAGGCCTGAGGGGTCATTTGGGGTTAAAGCACTGGCATTCCAAATCTGCTCATGAAACAGCCAGGTGGATGAATGATTAACCTAGCCAGTCAATTGTTCAGTGACCAGGACCAATGGGGTTGGTAGCTGTGGGGGCTGGGGTGCTGTGGGTGCATGCAAGAGCTGGGCAAAATATAAAAACAGGATCAATTTTCAAACCACAGCCAGAGAAATAAATATATAAATGTATAAACACACATAAGAACAAGTTTTAGTTAGAAATAAATATATATATGTAAAGGAGTTAACTTGTTTTGTGGTTATACTTGCAGATTCCTTGTTGCTACGTTTTGAATATTTTTCTGTTTCACACACATGTGTATATAAACACACACATCTTTTTTGCTTTTTTAAAAGATTTATTTATTTATTTTGATGTGGACCATTTTTAAAGTCTTCATTGGCTTTGTTACCATATTGCTTCTGTTATTTACGTTCTGTGTTTTTTGGCCACAAGGCATGTGGGATCTTAGTTTGCTGCCCAGGGATGGGACCCAAACCCCCTGGGTTGAAAGGTGAGTCTCAACCACTGTACCCAGGGAAGTCCCTACACCCATAGGTTTTAATGATGTGCACATTGAGATCGGCACTCACAAATGGATTCAGCGGCAAAGTACCTGGAAAAAAAAAAAAAAAATCTTGTGTAGGAATGGAATAAATGCAGAAAGGAAGGGTAAAAAAGGTGACCCCCCGTGGGGATGGTTTGGGGCTGAGGCAGCCAGCTGTGAAGGTATGTAGAGGAACAGAGCCGCCAGGGGAGGCAGCGGCAAAGTCAGAGGAAGAAGCCAGGGGCTCACACGGCCGCGTGGCATTCCCCTCCCCCCCCCCACTGTTGTGACTGCACCTGCTGCATGTGACCACGGGCACTGAAGGCAGCCGCAGCCAGGCGCGGAGACGCGGCTGCAGCCCTGCCAGCTCCCGCCCAGCTCTCACTGAGAAAGGGGACCAGGAGCGGGACGAGGAGGAGGAAAAGCTCCTTGAGCAGCTGCCTCCAACAGGGATCCTCCGAGGAGCCTTCCTGGAATTGGGCACTTGACTGTTCTGACGTGGCAGTTCCCTGGAGAGCTCCGGGAGTTTAAAGACAGAAGGGAGAAGCCCGCCGAGAGCATCAAAGGCCGAGAGGTGCTGTAAAAGGACCAAGGGAGTTCTTTGAAAAGAATCTCTCATGCATCGAAATGCCTTCTGGAGAAGGTGCCATTATCAGCCTCCCCTTTTGCTCAGATGAAAGGAGCCGGCAAGGACGGTCCTGAAGTATACCCCTCCGGGGCCTTGTGGTCATTGTTCCTCTTGCCCCCGGCTCATGGCTGTTTGCTGACCTTTCCACAGGAACCTCAGTACCCTCCCAATTCCAGCTGAGAAGCCGGTTCTCAATTAAAAAATAAAAAAAAATTAAACAATCCTGCTGTCTGAATGGAAGGTGCAGCTTGCTTGCTGTGGTTCTTTTTGCTGTGACATTTTGGAATGTCTGCAGAAACTTTAAAAAGAAACAGCCTTCAGAACTCTCGGGATTAGGCAAGAGAAAAGGAAATTATTATTATTATTTTGGGGGGCCAAAAAAGAAGGAAATGAGAGGGGGTAACTTATCCCCCATTCAGGACCTGGCTGATCAAAATCTTCAAGTTCTAGGAAACCGCTCTTCAAACCTAACGAACATGAGGCGGAGTGCCTGTGGGGTCCTGAGATCGCCCAGAGGCAGGTTTTGAAGCCTGAACCGGGTTCAGAACTTTGGGCCTGTATGATGCCTGAAGACCGAAATACTGGGGAGCGCCCCTCGGGTGCCTTGGCGTCTACTCCTTTCATTCCTAAAACTACATACCGAAGAATCAAACGGTGTTTTAGTTTTCGGAAAGGTAGGTAGATAATATGTTCATGTCCTTAAAAAAAAAAAGTACAGATATTTTCTGATGCTTTAAGGTCAGTTTATGCTCAGATAAAATGGGAGTTTGGAAACCAAGAGTTTAAAACTGCACTAGAGTGGTTTATAGGTGGCTTTGCTTGTCTGCACTTATTTCTGGAGGCGCCTATTGATTTGTTTGNGACAGCGAGAACAAGCAAGCTGGCCCCATCTTGCTGAGGGGAGGGTCCAAGGCTGCCTTGGGCTGTTTCCAGACCCACACCCAGCAGCCCCGTTGTTCCCCCTTGAAATGAGTCCCTGTCAAGTCCCTGTCCTGTGCTCCCATCAGATCATTTTGATTCTGTCTGCCTGCCCTTGTCTCATCTTCCCTAATGAGAAAATTTTACTAATCACTATCTGTAGTGACCCTTTTTCAGGAGGCTTTCAATCATATTGATTAACACTGATTAGAAATAGGGGTCACCTTGACTTTTCAAATATATCAGAAGGTGGCATTGGGAGAGGGCAAAGATATGAACGATCAGGAACAAGGAGTGGGAAAATATAAGTTTATGATCAGTAAAAGAAACTGTTTCCGAAATGACTTGTGTAGGGGGAGTTAGAGGGTACAAAATATATATAAAGAATATTTCTAGAAAATGTTTATGTATCAAAATATTTTAAAATTTCCTTTGACTTAAAAATGGGAGTAATTAAATCAAATTATTATTTAACTTGGAACTAGGTTATTATAATTTTAAAATCATGTACGCTGTTAATAACTTAATCAGGAGCTGATTTGAGTAACATCTAATGTTGTTCCTTCTCCCCTTTTTTCTATGATTTGCCCACTGATTAACATTCTTTATCTAGTAATTAACACAAAATAGAAGAAAAAAGCTATATTTAAAGCAGGATATAGGGGTAACTTTTAAAAACTAAACCTCATTCCTTCTGAATCTTTTCCTTTGAGCAGTTAATATCTGGTTGTAATCATTATCATATATTATAAGCAAGGAATTGGGTGTTAATTTATATTGCTCTCTCATCCACAAAGACAATTAAATGAGACATACGTCTCATATTTTACAGATCTCTAGAGATCTTGTGGTTACTGTAAGATTGCATCACTGATAGAGAAATTGACAATGAAACTGAAAAATTGCTTCAAGGACATCCCCTCTTCTGGTCCCTCCACCCATCAGCAACTAAATTGGGTTTATCCAAACAAGGAGAGAAGGTCTAATTTCCAGGTTATCACTGCTCATTTGTAACATGGAATATTCTGGGGAGCAATTACTTTATCTTTGAAACACAAAGTGTTTTTGTTTTTTTTTTAATGTTTTGCACTTTCTGTCTTGTCATGAGCTGTAGCACTTCTCCAAGAATCCTGGCTAGCCCTGCTATTCATTATGCCCCCTTCCCTCTCTCCTGAAATATCAGCAAGGGAAGGCAATGCTGCAAAAAAAAAAAAGGGGGGGGGCAGGCTAGCAAAGGGCAGCCACAGAGTGGGAATGGCGTCCATTTATCATCTCCTGTGGGCTATTTTTAAATGATTGTCCTTGCCTCTGCGAAGTCTTAGTAATCTGAGGAATGTTCAGCATTTGAGTCAAGGATTAACAGATTTTTAATTGACAAAGCTGCATTCTGGTCACTGTCAGAGGAGAGGTACCGGAAGCGTTCAGCTGTTTTTTAAGTTCCCTCTCCCCTTCTGCTGAGCCCTGCATACCAGCCTCTCCCAGGTCACTGCTCAGCCAGTTAGGCAGTGAGGCTTTGGGGGAAAAAGTGCCAGGCTGTGGCTGTGAGACTGTTTCTGTGCTGCACTAGCCAGGCCCTTCAGCAGCAGCGTCCAGCAGAGAGTTAGATCTTAATTCAAGGTCCTGCACTGAAAAGAATGAACTTTTCTTTCAATCCCAGGTTCCCAAGCCACGCTACTTTAAGAAAAGAGTGTCATTTTGTTCTTTGTGTGATCCCCTGGGTGCTCCGGGAGTTCTAGAAGTGGATAGGGGTTTCGGAGTTACTCTCTCAAGCCTCTTAGAAAGCATCCCCTGAAATCCTTTCAGGAATCATGGGAAAGCATCCAGAAGTGAAAAATGGTGACATGTCTGCTTTTCCTGATCCATATTTTGAACATATTCTCTCTTGTCCTGGCGAGGCTGACAGAATGGAAAGGCTTTCAGAATGCAGAGGGGAGTTGGACTGAAATTTCCAGAGGTCTGGGGGGATCGCAGCTTCTGTACTGAGCCAGTGGAACTCACTATTCAGCCATCCTTTCACTTTCAGACCTCTTCTGTCCTTTCCATCTCTGTTTCTTTCTTTAGGTACTAATAAGGGTCTCCCCAGGTGGTACAGTGGTAAAGAATCTGCCTGCCAATGCAGAAGACATGGGTTCCATTCCTGGGTCAGGAAGATCCCCTGGAAGAGGATATGGCAACCCACTCCAGTATTCTTGCCTGGACAATCCTCATGGACAGAGGATCCTGGTGGGAGACAATCCACAGGGTCACATACAGTTGGACACAACTGAGCGACTGAGCATGCGTGCATGCACACACACACACACACACACACACACACACACATACACAAGGGTCTCAGAACACACTTTCCCAGTGGTTTTAAAAATCGACGGAATGTGTACCATCTATCAGGCAGGAAGCTGGGGAGAGTGGTGCTTTGCTGGATTTATGTTCTGCTGAGATAAAGGTTAGAATGTACTTTTTTTTTTTTTTTTGCTATTTGAAATTTTATTTTTTTACCTCCATAAGACTAATATTGAATATACAGAGCATAACTGATCTTTTGATTACCTGGGGGTGCGTAATATTTTGGGTCCTGATGTCAGTGAAATTTCTAGTTAGAAAGGGATGGCTGGTTTACGATTGTTGTGATCACAGGACATGCTAAAGTACAATTTTAAGCCCTAACTTTATCTTGTCTTTTTCTCAAGTTGCTCTCTTCTTGGAGATGAGTCATCATTAATTCCCCAGTTGTTCCCCCGACACATACCATAGCCATTTAGTTATTGCTGTTTAGTATCTAAATCATGTCCACTTCTTTGCAACCCCATGGACTGTAGCCCACCAGACTTCTCTGTCAATGAAATTTCCCAGGGAGGGGGGGATACTGGAGTGGATTGCCATTTCCATCTCCAATAACTATTTAGTGGTCATGCCATATTGCTTCTGTGGGCTTCCCAGGTAGCACTACTGGTAAAGAATCTATCTGCCAGTGTAGGAGACAAAAGAGATCCCTGGATTGGGAATATCTCCTGGAGAAGGAGATGGTAACCCACTCCAGTATTCTTACCTGGAAAATTCCATGGACAGAGGCACCTGGAGGGCTGCAGTTTGTGGGGTCACAAAGAGTTGGACACAACTTAGCAACTTAACAGCAACATATTGCTTTTTCCTTCTTTATATACTTTCAGCTTCATTTCTATTTCCATCACCTTGGTTGTTTGTGCCTTTGTCGTTTCAATCACACAACTGACTTTTAAAAAATATATTTATTTTTCATTGCAGGATAACTGTCTTACAATGTTGTGTTGGTTTTAGCATTGTCCTCTGATTCATCAACATGAATCAGCCATATGTATTTATATATATCCTCTCCTCTTGAACCTCCCTCCAACCTCCCACCCCATCCCACCCTGCTAGGATGTCACAGAGCACCAGACTGAGCTTCCTGGGTCATGTAGAAAATTTCCACTGGCTGGCTGTTTTACATATTGTGGTGTATGTTTCAATGCTTCTCTCTCAGTTCATTTCACACTGTCTGTATCCCATTGTGTCCATAACTCTGTTCTCTATGTCTGTGTCTCTACTGCTGCCTTACAAATAGGTTCATCAATTCCATTTTTCTAGATTCCATATATATGCATTAATATATGATATTTTCCTCTTTCCGACTTACTTCACTGGTATAACAGACTCTAGGTTCATCTATCTCACTAGAACTGACTCTGATTCTTCCTTTTTATGGCTGAATAATATTTCATTGTATTAATATATGTGCACCACATCTTCTTTATGCCCATTCATCTATTAATGGTCATCTAGGTTGCTTCCATGTATGGGCTGTTGTAAATTGTTGTTGTGGTTCAGTTGCTAAGTTGGTCTGACTCTGCGACCCCATGGACTACAGCATGCCAGACTTCCCTGTCCTTCACCATTTCCCAGAGTTTGCTCAAACTCATGTTCCTTGAGTCAGTGATGTCACCCAACCGTCTTGTCCTCTGTTGTCTTCTTCTCCACTTGCCCTCAATCTTTCCCAGCATCAGGGTCTTTTCTAATGAGTCGGCTTTTCACATCAGGTGGCCTAAGTGTTGTAACTTCAACTTCAGCACAAGTCCTTCCAATGAATATTCAGTATTATTTCCTTTAGGATTGACTGGTTTGGTCTTGCAGTCCAAGCAACTCTCAAGCGTCTTCTCCAGCACCACAGTTTGAAAGCATCAGTTCTTCAGTTCTCAGTCTTCTTTATGGCCCAACCCTCACATCCATACCATACCTGACTGACTACTGGAAATATCATAGCTTTGACTATATGGACCTTTGTTAGCAAAGTGATGTCTCTGCTTTTTAATATGCTGTCTAGGTTTGTCATAGCTTTTCTCCCAAGGAACAAGCATCTTAGAAGCACAAAACTGATTTTAACCTTAAAAGTGGCTCTTCAAGACAGCATCCATCCTCACCTCCTTTTACCCTCAATGTTGTTCACACATTTCATACAGTTAATTTGCTAAGGGTCATCCAACTGATATTCCTGAAACAGTACTGTTATGCAGTATTCCACAGCTCAGAAATGTTCTATGAGTTCCTGTTGCTCCCAGGAGGTTGTCCTGACTATTTCATGTAATTATCAAGGCCTTCTAAGCAATTGCAACTGTTCCCACTTCCCCAGACAGGCTCCACTTTCCTCCCTGAACTTCTCCTACTGCTTTGCTTCTGTCCGTTGTCCCTCCTCTGCCGTCTGTCCACACTTTCTTCAAGTCATTGTTGGCTCTCACTTCTTCATCAGGCTGTCTCTGTTCACCTCTTGTAGTCTTTACTCTGTAGTCCTTATATCTACTGTTTTAAATTTATTTATTTTTGATTGCACTGAATCTTCGTTTCTGCGTGGCCTCTCCTCCAGTTGTAGGGAGTGGAGGCTGCTCTCTAGTTGTGGTGCGTGGACTTCTCACTGTGGTGGCCTCTCTTGTTTCAAAGTACAGGCTTTAGCGCTCAGGCTTCAGTAGTTGCGGCACGTGGGCTTAGTAGTAGCAGCTTCCTGGCTCTAGAGCACAGGCTCAATAGTTGTGGCACACGGGCTTCGTTGCTCAGTAGCATGTGGAATCTTCCCGGACCAGGGATCCAACTCACATCTCCAGCATTGGTAGGTGGATTCTTATCTACTGTACCACCAGGGAAGTCCTCCCTTATATGTTTTGCATGCTGCCATCAGGCCACTTTATCTTCATATCTATCTTCAAATGCTCTTAAACACATTTGTGATAAGATACATATATATGCATGTATACATATATATATGTGTATGTGTGTGTTGACATATATATGAATTTGTTTATTTCTTCTGAAAGTTAAAAACAGCGATGGGTCTTTTCAATCCATGATTTAAGATTTATTTATTTATGGTGATGTACAGTATTATAACCTACTAGTTCATAGACAATAACAGAATAGAAGATCTTTATAGTAATAATGAATACAACCAATAATTTTTTAAGTCAGTTGTATATTTTGGAAGTTATAATCACATTTTAGAAATTGATTTGTCCAACAGAATGCTGCTATTTAAATCCATATAATTTTAAATGGTGCTGTAAGTATCAATAGCTCATCAATTCACACATCACAGTTTTACAGAATCACCTACCAAGTGATTCTGGGGGTGAGAAAGCAAACAAAACAGGCTGCCTGTAATCTATGAGCTCACACCCTCCTTGAGGATAAGGCAGCATAAATAAAAGCAATTGTTTAATCTGTAAAAAGCACTATAGTAAATTATGTATGAATTCTGAGGAGCTTATGAATAAGAAGACTCACTGTGGGTTCATCTGGAAAGGCAGTGATTCATATGAACTATGTGAAATCAGATTTGATCTTTGGAAGTTATGGAAAGACATTTTCTACTACATGTTCCTAAGAGAGTGGTCAGTGTTCCTGTGGGGGGTGGGGCGGGGGCAGTGTATGTCTGAATTGAATTAATATAATCCAGTAGAAAAGGAAGACTGTTAGAGTCATATAGGCCTGTGTTTTTATCCCAGATCTACTGCTTTCTGTATGACTTTAGGTAACCTTGCATCTCTGAGTCTGTTTATAGAAGGGAGATGCCCTTGAGAATGTCTGTGAGTGTCAAATAAGAAAATGCGTGTAAATTCTGTGGCTTGGTACCTGGATGTAAATGATGAGTTTAATTATTCTGCTGATTATTCTGCTGGTCTAAGACCAATGCTACCAGGTCACTATTTTCACATTATTACACTTTCTTAATTATTTCAATACTTTATTTTTCTCCCTTGTTCCCCATTCTGACAAGGAGAGTCAAGCTTTTACCAAATTCATTGGTTGTTATACAGATTCTGAGTTTCTTGAATTCAAAGGTTTCTTTTCATGTAAGGTTTGTTGGCTACTTAGAAACTGCTGGTGAGAGACCAAAGTAAGCCTTGGCTGACTTTGCTTCTTAGTTCTGTACTATGTCTTTTATTTTGATTTGTCCATTTACCATGGGCATATGTTCATTTTTAATCGAAAATTATTACAATCCTGGTCACACCAAGTCTTATTCTGCTAGCAGGGTTGCAGTAAGCAGAAATATAAGTAAAAGCAAATTCTCTATATGACTTTGCGGTAATCTACGGAATGGGAGGGTCAGGGAACTCCGAAAAATAGTTGATAATAGAAAATGTATCCAATGACCAAGAAATTGGCTAACTTGTACCTTTTTCATCAACAAATACTTTTCTGTTTTCAAGTTTTTGTAGAAATCAGTACCACAACCTGTGAAGTCTTGATAAGTTTCATTTTACCTTGGAGTTATTCATTTATTTCCTTTAATTGAGGGGGTGAATATTTTGTTTTAATGCCTACATTAATAATGGAACACTCAATCCTTATCCACTTTGGTATTGAGTTCCAGAGAACAAGAGAGTGTGCCTAAGTCCAAGCTGCTATAACAAAATGCCACATCTTGGGTGGCTTCTAAACAACAGAAATTTATTTCTTATGGTTCTGAAGGTTCAAAGACTGAGATAAAGCCAGCATGATTGGGTTCCAATGAGCACCCTCTTCTGGATTGCAGACTGTCTACTTGTTACATTCTCAAGGAATAGAAAGAAAAAGAGTGAGAGAGCTCTCTGGGGTCCTTTTCATAAAGGTGTTTGGGTTGGCCAAGAAGTTCATTCAAGTCTTTCATAACATGTTATGTCAAAACTCAAGCTAACTTTTTGGCCAACCCAGTGCTGATCCCACTCATGAGAACTTTTCAGTCATGACCTAGGGTGAAAGGTGAAAGGGTTAGTAACTCAATCATGTCTGACTCTTTGTGACCCCATGGACTATAGCTCACCAGGCTCCTCTGTCCATGGAATTCTCCAGACAAGAATACTGGAGTGGGTTGTCATTGCCTTCTCCAGGGGATCTTCCAGATCCAGGGATTGAACCTGGGTCTCCTGCATTGCAGGCAGATTCTTTACCATCTGAGCCACCAAGGGGAAGGGATACTCATGATCTAATCACCTCTCAAAGGCCCTGCCTCCAAAAGTCATTCCCATAGGAATTAGATTTTCAACATGGAAATTTGAAAGGGACACAAACATTCATACCAGGGCACAATGATAGAATGAACTATGAGCCTTGGAGTCCTTCATATCTGTCACAAATCCCAGTTCAGTCCTTGTGTCTGCAGAACCTTAAGAAATTTACTCAAATTTCCTTTCAGTTTATAAAATAAATAGTAGTATAAACTGTATAAGCATCATTTTTAACAATAATAAATATAGACTATTGCCTTATAATAATTGTGAAAGTATAATCCTTTATTTTTTAAACAATCCTTTTTTGACTGGTAGGGAACTAGTCCGATGTGGATAAGGATCTAAATAAATAATTGGAAAGTGATATGTTAAGAAATCAAAGAAGAAACATAACAAGTTTGTGACTGGGATGGGTATGAGGGAATGTTTATAAGGACTTAACACAGGAGATTATATGAGTTGACTTTTTCAGGATAAGTTTTCCTAGGCTGACTCTTGACAATAAGACTTATGTTGTACCAGGACACCCAAAGATATAATAAGTCATAACACACATAGGGAACAACAAATAGTTCAATATAGTTACTGAGCAGGTTGTTTTTGAGGGAACAGCAGTAATGAGGGTGAATATGGCCCAACACCCAGCACGGAAAGGGTGCTACCTAAACGCCTATTGATTGAATTGTTGATGAACTGGCAGAGACTGGATTACAGAGACTATAATTCATGAAAGGGCTTCCAGGTGGCTCAGTGGTAAAGAATCCACCTGCCAATGCAGGAGATGCAGCTTCCATCCCTGGGTCGGAAAGACCCCCTGGAAGATGAAATGGCAACCTGCTCCAATACTCTTGCCTGAAAAATCCGGTTAACAGAGAATTCTGTTGAGCCACAGCCCATGGGTTTGCAAAGAGTCGGACACGACTGAGCACACACACATGTCATGAAAAGGAGCTTGGTTAGCCAGTGGGTACCATTGGAAGAAATTAAACAAAGAAAGTGGCATGATCTGATTTAAATATTATGATGATCACTATGGCAACACTTGCCTGACTTGGGAACTTGGCTCTATAAAAGTCAGTTAAGAAGTATTGAGGATCTAATGGCAATGAGTTTGGAAGGGACTGATGTGGTCATTAAATGAGGGTTGTGAAGGAAGATGCAATCTGGGTCCATTCTCAGATGGCCCTTCAAATGTTTGGGGGGATCACTGGTTCTGAGAACCAAAATCAGGATTATATATGACAGGTTTTGAAGAAAAAGAATTCACACAGTTTTAAAAATTTTGAGTTTGCCAGTGTTTGAGATACCCATGTTGAAGGGTCTAATAGGTACTTGGAAATCCAGTGCAAGAGGGGCCCAGATTGAGATACAAATCTGGGAACAATTGTTACACTGTGAGATTGAGTGTAATCCAACAAAGAAATTGTGTAAAATAAGGTGAAAACTAAGCTGTGGACAGAATCCAGAGGACCAGCAAACTTTTAAGAAGGGTGTAGTAGATTGCATAGTCAAGAAGGAGACTGAAAAGAGTGTTCTGGAAGGCAAGAATTACATAAGATGTAGGAAGTATCAGTAAGAAGAGTGAGATTGATGGTTTTAAAGGGAGTGAACCATAAAGTACTGCAAAAAATAAATCTGTCAATGATTTTGCAACTAGATAGTTATTGGTACTTATTCTGAAAGCTCTTTTAGTGAAATGATGGTGTCAGAGGCCATACTGTAACAGATCAGCAAGAAGATAGGAAGTGACGAAATGGAGCCAGTGTTATACTTAGTTCAGAATCAAGGATCAAACTAAATAATGACAAAGCATGGAGAGTCCAGAGATGTTTGGCTTTGTATTTTATTTACTTATTTACACCATAAGTAGAATTTGAATATACTTTTCTGATCACACTTAGTAATGCCACAGGCTGCCTCTAGCTATGGAGTATATAATTCACATGTAAAGGAAGAACCTCACAAATCCTGAAGCTATTTAGATTTTCTTCATATTTTTTTTCCTCTCTGTGTCTCCCTCCAGCTGAAACAGGCTCCCAAAGATATAATAAAATCACCTGTATGATTTACTTTCTCAGTCTAGTGGAAAGTCACGTCCTGAATGATGCTTTATGACACCATCAATGTACTTCCAGGGGGAAATATGCATAACATATTGTTGTTACCCAGAAATTCCAAGGATGCTTTTGTTGGGGAATGTGAAACCTCTCTGAGAATTTACATGGGCATAGCTGGAACTGCTTGCAAGACTCACACCACAGGGAATATTCTTGTTAATAATCTACTAATCAGTGTGTCCTCTTCTTCATGCTGGTAGTTGGGGATAGCTCACGACCTTTGTGCTTTTTTGTTGTTGTTAATTTTAAAATTTGAAGTTTAAATGTTGAAGTTCTAGATAAAGCAGCTTCTTTTATTGGAGTATAATTGCTTTACAATGCGGTGTTAGCTTCTGCTGTACAATGAAGTGAATCTACAATCTGTATACATACATCCCCTCCCTCTTGAGCTTTCCTCTCACCCCACCCCTAGTCTCACCTCTCTAAGTCTCCACAGAGTACAGAACTGAGCTCCCTTTGCTATACAGCAGGTTCTCACTGCTGCTGCTGCTGCTGCTGCTGCTGCTGCTAAGTCACTTCAGTCGTGTCTGACTCTGTGCGACCCCATAGACGGCAGCCCACCAGGCTCCCCCGTCCCTGGGATTCTCCAGGCAAGAACACTGGAGTGGGTTGCCATTTCCTTCTCCAATGCATAAAAGTGAAAAGTGAAAGTAAAGTCACTCAGTCATGTCCAACTCTTTGCGACCTCATGGACTGCAGCCCACCAGGCTCCTCCATCCATGGGATTCTCCAGGCAAGAGTACTGGAGTGGGGTGCCATTGCCTTCTCCGAGGTTCCCATTAGCTATCTATTTTAGATATGGTTGTGTATATATGTCAGTCCCAATCTGTCAGTTCATTGTTCCTTCCCTTTCCCTCTCTACCTGTGCCCTTAGCTCCATTCTCTATTTCCGCAACTCCAGTTTTCCCCTGTGCTTCCTTGGTGATTCAAATGGTAAAGAATCCACCTGCAACGAGGGAGACTTGAGTTCCATCCCTGGGTTGGGAAGATCCCCTGGAGAAGGGCATGGCAACCAACTCCAGTATTCTGGCCTGGAGAATCTCCATGGACAAATGGCCTGGCAGGCAACAGTCCATGACTCAAAAAGAGTCGTACATGAGTGAGTAACTAAGCACACAATTTCTCCCTGGCTTCCACATCAAAAACAAAAAATTCTTACACAGAAGTTGATTCACCATCTACCTTTGTAAGTCAGAGACCTTTGGAACATTCTATTTCCAATGCTACAGACAGGGGGGTATACAACTAATCATTACCTAATGCTTTGCAAGACCGGATAAACAGCAGAAAAATTACTGTTTTCCCCACAGGAATTCTAAGCATGTGTACATATTGTCTACTTTCTAAAACTCTTTTACATATTCTGTTGCTAAATAGGTATCAGTTCAGTTCAGTCGCTCAGTCGTGTCCAACTCTTTGCGACCCCATGAATTGCAGCACGCCAGGCCTCCCTGTCCATCACCATCTCCCGCAGTTCACTCAGACTCACATCCATCAAGTCAGTGATGCCATCCAGCTATCTCATCCTTGGTCGTCCCCTTCTTCTCCTGCCCCCAGTCCCTCTCAGCATCAGAGTCTTTTCCAATGAGTCAACTCCTTGCATGAGGTGGCGAAAGTACTGGAGTTTCAGCTTTAGCATCATTCCTTCCAAAGAAATCGCAGGGCTGATCTCCTTCAGAATGGACTGGTTGGATGTCCTTGCAGTCCAAGGGACTCTCAAGAGTCTTCTCCAACACCACAGTTCAAAAGCATCAATTCTTCGGCACTCAGCTTTCTTCACAGTCCAGCTCTCCCATCCATACATGACCACAGGAAAAACCATAGCCTTGACTACATGGACCTAGGTTGGCAAAGTAGTGTCTCTACTTTTGAATATGCTATCTAGGTTGGTCACAACTTTTCTTCCAAGGAGTAAGCATCTTTTAATTTCATGGCTGCAGTCACCATCTGCAGTGATTTTGGAGCCCCCCAAAATAAAGTCTGACAGTGTTTCCACTGTTTCCCCATCTATTTGCCATGAAGTGATGGGACCAGATGCCATGATCATTGTTTTCTGAATGTTGAGCTTCAAGCCAACCTTTTCACTCTCCTCTTTCACTTTCATCAAGAGGCTTTTTAGTTCCTCTTCACTTTCTGCCATAAGCGTGGTGTCATCTGAATATCTGAGGTTATTGATATTTCTCCCGGCAATCTTGATTCCAGCTTGTGTTTCTTCTAGTCCAGCGTTCCTCATGATGTAC
>SJYQ01000622.1:460116-569040 GCA_006410935.1 Redunca redunca | reverse complement strand
ACACACACACACACACAAATACTGGAATCACACAGTTTTTGCATTTTGCCTTTTCATGCTAACACCGTATCATAAACAACTTTCCATGTCACTAAGTAATTTTCATAAACACGATTTCAGGGATAATATAATAATTCATAGCCCATGGGGTCGCAAAGAGTCAGACACGACTGAGCGGCTGAGCTGAACTGATAGTAATTCATCATACCATCATATGGGCTTGTCTCATTCTCCTTTGTTGCTGTGTTCAGTGTTGTGCGTGTATACTCCTGATCATCTATGTTCATAAATCAGCCTGTGCTTTTGAAGCTGTGGATCCATTTGGAAGTTAATATTTCATATTTGAATGAAAGGAAATATCTTGTGTTACAAGAGAAAAAAAAGATGGCTTGAGAAAGAGAAATTTAGAACATAGACTGCTTGAATTTAGAAATTGCAAGCACACATGCCAGCTTTTATGAGACCAGGCACTTTCCGCTCTTCTTTAATGGTATCAAATGCTATTTTCCAAGTTCTGAGGTCCAAGTTTGAGACCTTTATATATGAATGACTTATTCCTACAGTTAGATGAGGTATTTCCACAGACTCTTTGACCAAAGGGAATTCTGTGAGAAAGGACACTTTCACTGACCTGAAAGAATTTGTATTTAATCAGTTTATGTCAACTGTAAAAAACAACAGATGTTGGAGTTCCTAACCATTCTTTTCTTAATTATTTCTGTTTCAAAGTGAAACAAATCAAAATATAACATTTTATGTTAAACTTCCCCACATTGAAGGGACAAAAATGAAATGCAGAATGTGTGAAACCAGATTAGGAGCCAAGTGTTGTTTTGTTTCCAAAGCTCTCCAGATGGTATCAGCTGTTAAAGAAGATGAAGTTTGGAAGAGCTGGGAAGGTCGGGTCAAAAATGGCCATGTGGGTGTCACATTGTAGCATTAATTGCTCAGCAACAAAATAACTACACACTTATAACACCACCTTCAACAGCTAAGACAGAAGGCTGGAGAAGCCTGCGATTTTACACACTCTGTCCGAGTCCCATAAGACAGCTGCTGTCCGAGGTACCCCAACTGCCCTCCCCCTTATACTGAGCTCCTTCTGCCTTCATCCCTCCTCCTCTTCAGTTTTATTTTTCATTTGTGTTGGTGACTGATTCAGGATCACTAAACAAACTTCAAGTCTACAGATGTAAATGAAAATAAATAAATCAATAACCTAAAGTTTAGGAGACAGAAAAGCCAGACACATTTTAATTTTACCCTCTGGGTAGCCATATAATTTTGAGCCTTACTGACCTGAGTTATAAAAAGTAACCTTGAAAAGGACACACTACAGACTCTCAAACGTTATTTTGGAAAAGAATGACCCAGAGGGAGATCTCAGGATCCAGATGCCCAGACCCCAGTGGCTCTCACTCTGATTTAAGAGGATTGAGGATACCTAGGAATCTGCATTTGAGGCAAGTCCCCAGATAATCTTTATATGCATTCTTATACACATGGTGTTCTAACCACAACTTGGGACATGGTAGACAGACAGTGGGCTGCAGAAGTGTGGGTTGGAGGAAAATTGTTTCTTTATAGTGACGTGCCTCAGTTTTCTAATATATGAAATGGAGACAAAAATTAACATCAAGGCACTACTGGGAGAAGCAAATTAGTTCTGACTCGGCTAAATAGGTCTTACTTACGCTGTTGTGAAAGATAAATTACTTTCTGGGGAATATATTTTATGTGTAAAATAAAAAATATCCTATCTGCTAAAATGGGTTTGAAATTTTAGAACAGCCTAAAAAGTATATCCCTATACCTTTGCTTTGATATCAAGAAAACTCTTGACAGTCCCTTGAACAGCAAGGAGATCAAACCAGTCCATCCTAAAAGAAATCAACCCTGAATATTCATTGAAAGGACTGATGCTGAAGCTGTAGCTCCAATACTTTGGCCACATGATGGGAAGAGACAACTCATTGGCAAAGACTTTGATCCTGGGAAAGATTTTTGAGGGCAGGAGGAGAAGGGGATGACAGAGGATGAGATGGTTGGAAGGCATTACCAACTTGATGGACATGAGTTTGAGCAAACTCCAGGAGATAGTGAAAGACAGGGAAACCTGGTGTGCTGCACTTCATGATGTCACAGAGAGTAAGATATAATTTAGCAACTGAACAACAATATTTTGATCCATGTGAAAACTCAAACCCTGTGGAGTTGGATAACATACTACAGATAGAGAGCGTTTGTATCGTAGTGTAAATCAAAGATCTTGCTGAGCCTGACTGTGGAAAGTGAAGAAAGATAATAGTAGCTTGAGGGCATAAGAACAGGTAGAGTTGGAAAAGCAAAGAACAGACTCAGGAGTTCACCTAAGGCAAGCCCTGAACTTATAGATGGCAAATTAGCTACTTATTTTCAGCAATTGAGATGATTTTCCCAAGTCCAGAAGGAAGTCAGCCCTCCAAAGTTCTGGGCATCTATTTAGCTATGGTAGCTTCTAACATTTCTATATTTTGATGCAGTCCTTATATATTATGGTGGCTTGACAAGACTGATAACCACTGTTTTAGAGTACTTTTCAAATATTTGTTGAATGACATAGGACTATCCTGACTTTGACCATATTCTTATAACACCTGTGTTTGATTTTCTGATATTTTTCCTTAAATTTTTTTCACTGTTTTTATTTTTGATCAATTTCATTGTAAAAGGAACTTGATATTTTTCCCCCTAAAAAGCAGCATCACTTGCTATAAATACAAGGTTAATATAGTACAAGTGCAATGGCCAAAAGCATATTATTAAATGCTATCTGAACATAGCTGCTTTGGGAAAACTCTGACCCTTGGAACCTCTGTTTATTTGATGAAAGTGAAGATTGGCAGGTGCCAGAAGCACTTGAGAACTTCTCTCATCCCCAATTGGTACTTCCTACTTGGTATAATAATCAGGAATAGCAAATCAAAAATGGGCCAGTGTCGCTACTGTGTCATTTGTTATCACTTAATGTCCTGTCCATGTGGCGCTTGATTTGGAAGTACCTCTTGATGAGGGTGAAAAAGGAGAGTGAAAAAGCTGGCTTAAAACTCAACATTCAAAAAACTATGACTATGGCATCTGGTCCCTTCATTTCATGGCAAATAGATGGGGGAAAAGTGGAAACAGTGACAAATTTTATTTTCTTGGGCTCCAAAATCATTATGGATAATGACTTCAGCCATGAAATTAAAAGATGCTTGCTCCTTGGAAGAAAAGACAAACCTAAACAGAATATTAAAAAGCAAAGACATCACATTGCCAACAATGGTCTATATAGTCATAGCTATGATTTTTCCCAATGTCATGTACGGATGTGAGAATTGGACCATGAGAAAGGCCGAGTACCAAAGAATCAATGCTTTTGAGAGTCCCTTGGATTGCCAGGAGATCAAACCAGTCCATCCTAAAGGAAATCAACCCTGAATATTTATTGGAAGGACTGATGCTGAAGCTGAAGCTCCAATACTTTGGCCATCTGATGTGAAGAGCCAGGGCATTGGAAAAAACCCTGATGCTGAGAAAGACTGAAGGTAGGAGGAGAAGGAGGTGACAGAGGATGAGATAGTTGGATGGCATCACGGATTTAATGGACAGGAGTTTGAGCAAACTCTAGGAGATAGAATAGGGAAGCCTGGTGTGTTTCAATCCATGGTGTTGCAGAGTCTGACATGACTTTGTGACTGGACAACAACCATACTTTGGGAAATACAGTCCACTCTTTGCCAGTACTGACAGGCCTACTTCCTTGAATGTTTGGCTTCATATCTAATTTGAACCATGGGTGTAACTTGCAAGAGTCTCATGAAACCCTCTTGTAAACATACCAAGGTCTGAAAAATTAATGAGCTTCAGGGAAAATATTTCATATGTGGAAAATACTTGCTCAAATGAATACTTACTAAATACTTTGTGTAAGACAGATTGTTAGCTGGAAATCTGTCATGTTCCATTATGCTTACTCTCTTGGTAATGTATTTTTTTTTTTTTTTTGGTAATGTATTTTTAAAGTACATCTGAAGCGGGGGACCTGAATTTCTCTTTCCTTTCATTTTAATTTTGAATAAATTTAAGCTCACTTCCACTAACCTGATTGAGTGATGAAAAAAAAAATAGCCAATTAACCAAGAACTTTCCCAGTATTTGGCATATCTGTCAGTTGGCATCTGTGTACTTATTTGTAAGAAACAGTGGTGGAATAAGAGTTCAGACTTTGATGAGAAGCAGGCACCATTTACTTCACGTGTTAACAATCTGACACTAGTTACTTCTCCAAATTCCTAGTGTCCTTGTATGTAAAATGAAAATAATCCCTAACAACCCCCTCAATTGTATTCATGCACTTAGAAATAAAAGAAAGTGGAACAAAACCACCAGGAATAAATGGTACAATGTAAAGAAGGCACTTAGCATATTTATTGTCATTTGAGTATCATGACATTGATGATGATGGTTTTAACATTTTGGGCTTCCCAGGTGGCATTATTGGTAAAGACCCTCCTGCTAATTCAGGAGACATAAGAGACACAGTTTTGATCTCTGGGTCAAGAAGATCCCCTGGAGGAGGGCATGGCGATCCACTCCAGTATTCTTGCCTGGAGAATTCCATAGACAGAGGAGCCTAGTGGGCTGTGGTCCATGGGGTCGCAAAGAGTTGGACACAACTGAAGTGACTTAGCATGCATAGCATGCATGCATGACAAGGAAAAGTATTATGCCTGAACACATAAATAGAGAAATTGTGCTTAACTATGTATTCTTCAGTGTTTTTAATACAGAATATCTTTTCAGTTTTGAAATCTCCATAGCGATTTCTACTGAAACAGATGAGTAAGATACCTCTAAGGTCTTATATTCTGAAAATATGTTTTTGTGTGTCTTTTAAGTCAGATTGCAAATATTCTTGCAGGAGTTTGGTGAAAGTACATCCCTTAAAGGTATATATTTTGTGAAATAAATGTATTGATTTACATTTTACATATCATGCAATTTGCCCATTTCAAGGCAGTGGTTTTTAACAGATTTCCCACGTTATGCAGCTGTCGCCATGTATCAGTTTTAGAACATTCTCATCACTCAAATAACATCTCTTGTACCCTTTATTGTTATTCCTAGCAGCCCTTCCTCCCCAGCATTCACTAATGTACTTTCTGTCTCTATAGATTTTCCCTTTTTTGGACATTTTGTATAAATAGAATTATTCAAAATATGGTCTCTTGCATCCAGCTTTTTTCACTTAAGCATAATGCTTTTGAACTTCATCCATATTTCGGCAAATATCAGTAGTTTGTTGCTTTGCATTCATGAATAGAACTTCAGTTTGTGGATATACTACTGTTTGTTTATTCATTTATCAGTTGGTAGATATTTCAGTTGCTTCTGCTTTTTGGCTTTTAGAAATAATATTGTGAAGATGCATTTTGCATGGACATGTTTTCATTTCTCTTTGGTGCACACCTACAACTGAAATTGTTAGGCTTTATCTGTATTGAACATTTGGGTAATTGCCAAACTGTTTTCTAAAATGGC
This sequence comes from Redunca redunca, assembly GCA_006410935.1. Taxonomy (NCBI): domain Eukaryota; kingdom Metazoa; phylum Chordata; class Mammalia; order Artiodactyla; family Bovidae; genus Redunca; species Redunca redunca. Next base: position 563,475 of record SJYQ01000622.1, on the reverse strand, counting down.
TGCAACATTTTCTATTTCTACTAGCAATGTATGAGTGTTTCATTTTTTTATCCTAGACATTCTAGTGAGTGTGGAATGGTATCTCATTGTTGTAGTTTGCATTTCCTTGATGATGCATATATCATTTTATATGCATATGAGCCATTCTTAAATACATCTTAGAAGGCATACGGTTTTTTATTTTTCTGATTATCTTGATAATTTATTATAAGGAAATGTTTGAAAAATTGCTAAAGAATCAAAATTGTATTCTGGGAATTAAGGTAAATATCTGTGAACTATTGAAAGCCTACATATACACACTCATGAGGATCTCACTGTTGATATTCACTTAAAAATCTATATTTGTAAAGCAAAACTCTGCATGTGTAACTAAAACATGAGCTCAAAGAAAGTAGAGAATTTTAAGACTCTTGATCATCTTTTTTCCCCTAACATCTACAACAGTGTCTGACACAATGTAGACATTCAATAAATCTTTGTCCTTCACTGTCTCCTGGAGTTTGTTCAAACTCTTGTCCATTGAGTTGATGATGCCATCCAAATATTTCATCCTCTGTCACCCCCTTCTCCTCTTGCCCTAGCCTAGGTACCCAACTAACACAAATACTGTACTATACTGTAATAAGTTTATAATACTTTTAACACAAATGATACTTTAAAAACACACACACAAGAAAAGAAAACATTTTTAATCTTACAGTACAGTACCTTGACAAGTTCAGTAGTACAGTATAACAGATGGCTACAGGGACTGGTGTTGAGTGAGCAGGCAAGAAGAGTTACTGACTGGGGGAGGGAGAAGGGGGTGGGAGATGATAGAGCTGAAGGATTGTCAGCAATAGGAAATGGAGGACAAGCTGTGATTTCTCTCATGCCTGACATTGGGCTTCCGAGGTGGCTCAGTGGTAAAGAATCTGCCTGGCAACGCAAGAGATGTGTGTTTGATCCCTGGGTTGGGAAGATCCCCTGGAGGAGGAAGTGGCAACCCTCTCCAATGTTTTTGCCTGGAGAATTCTTGGACAGCAGAGCCTGGCAGGTTACAGTCCATGAGGTCACTAAGAGTTGAACACAACTTATGAGGCACACACTGACATGGATGGAATACGTGTTTGCGTCTTTGAAAGTTCGCAACTTGAAGAGCTGTAATATAGGGGATTTACTGTATATGTGGTAGTAAAGTATCCTTTCCAACAAAGAGCCGAACAACATTTTAGTGTGAGATCCACAGTAAGTATATAATTGGATTCTTTTAAAACTGTTTCTTCTTTCCCTCAATATATATGTGTGTGATCAGTCCTCAGTCACATCTGACTCTTTGCAACCCCATGGACTGTAATGTTGGCCTCTGCTCTCCATGGAATTTTCCAGGCAAAAATTCTCTCCTGGAATTTTCCAGGTGTGGGTTGCCATTTTCTCCTCCTGATCCAAGGATTGAACCTGCATCTCCTGCATCTCCTGCGTTGGCAGGTAAATTCTTTACCACTGAGCCACCTGGGAAGCCCCAGCTGGGCTGGTATCATTTAGCTCACATGTGGAGAATGCTTTTGTGTTGTAATAAAAGACCACGGGAGTGTCCAAAGGAGGGACAAGTTTTGAGTGGATGTGGACACTTTCAGTGTTGATTTTGTAGATTCACATGGATACACCAGAAAACCCATTAAATTCCTTTTAAGACTATGAATTATAGATTCAGCAATGTAAAACTAAACCTTTATTTATCTCCTTTGTAAATCTTTACAAAGATTTTTTTCCCTACATTATTGACTTATTAGAAGAAAATAAGTATTCTGGAAAAGAATGTTTGCCTCCTCTATTGTTTATCCTAGAGTCAGATAATCAAAATCTTCCAAAATTTTGATTTCCCTGCTGGTTCAGTGGCTAACTAACCTTTTGTGCTTCCAGTGCATGTGTTGCATCCCTGGTTGGAAACTGAGATCCCACGTGCCTTGCCACTCAGCACCCCCTCCTCCAAAAATTCCCAAACTTATGATGGTTACAAAAATAAATGAGCAACATGCAAAAGAGTCAGTGTTGAAGACACATTAATAAGAAAAAAAATTATAGGAAGGAAACTTTGCTTGCTATTTAGTTTTCAATAACGAGAAAAATTATGTGTGATACTTAGTTATGTTTTTTTTAATTTAAAAATGAAAATATTAAATTATGTACATGGATTTTAAATGCTGTTGGGGGAATTTTAAAAGATATTTTTAGCATATGCCCATCAGCATCAGAACATCAATAATGCTTCTCTGGAACATTCTTGGTTGCATAATCTGAAATCTCTCAGAAAAAAAAAAAGATTAAATGTTGAATGTATTATGATGATGACATTTCCTTTGTTTCTCCTGAAATTCCATCTGTGGGGTTTAGTAAAGGGAAAAATATGTAGGCAGACAACATAAAATTGTAAAGTAACTAAATACAGCTCTAACTTCTCTATCTTAGCTAAGCCAAGTTCATTAACTGTTTGCCAGGATTTTGAAGACCACATGAAACTGAAATTACAACTCATAACGTTTCAAGTGCTGGGTACAATTGAAGCCAGCAGGAGCTATGTGACAGTCTCAGGTACATACAGTTACTAATATCAAGATATGAAAGCTGGTAGAGTTGTATAAACCCTCTATCAAAGAATACTTCATGTCTGTACATGAGGACTCAAATGTTAGGAAAGAGGGCATACCTCATTTTAAACAAGAAATGTGAAAGATCATCATTCACATCTCACTAGATAATTACATAATCATAGTGTACTTTAGTTCAATTCAGTTCAATTGCTCAGTCAGTGATGTCCAACTCTTTGCAACCCCATGGACTGCAGCATGCCAGGACTCCCTGTCCATCACCAACTCCCAGAATTTACTCAAACTCATGTCCATTGAGTCAGTGATGCCGTCCAACCATCTCATCCTCTGTCATCCCATTCTCCTCATGCCTTCAATCTTTCCAGGCATCACGGTCTTTTCAAATGAGTCAGCTCTTCACATCAGGTGGCCAAAGTATTGGAGTTTCAGCTTCAACATCAGTCCTTCCAATGAACACCCAGGCCTGGTCTCCTTTAGGATGGACTGGTTGGATCTCCTTGCAGTCCAAGCGACTTTCAAGAGTCTTCTCCAACACCACAGTTCAAAAGCATCAATTCTTTGGCACTCAGCTCTCTTTATAGTCCAACTCTCACACCCATACATGATCACCAGACAAACCATAGCCTTAAGTAGACAGACCTTTGCTGGCAATCTCTCTGCTCTTTAATATGCTGTCTAGGTTGGTCATCTGGGTCATGAAGATCTTTTCTGTACAGTTCTTCCGTGTATTCTTACCACCTCTTCTTAATATCTTCTGCTTCTATTAGGTCCATACCATTTCTGTCCTTTATCGAGCCCATCTTTGCATGAAATGTTCCCTTGGTATCTCTAATTTTCTTGAAGAGATCTCTAGTCTTTCCCATTCTGTGGTTTTCCTCTATTTCTTTGCATTGATCACTGAAGAAGCCTTTCTTATCTCTTCTTGCTATTCTTTGGAACTCTGCATTCAGATGCTTATATCTTTCCTTTTCTCCTTTGCTTTTCGCTTGTCTTCTTTTCACAGCTATTTGTAAGGCCTCCCCAGACAGCCATTTTGCTTTTTTGNAATAGATGTTTTTCTGGAACTCTCTTGCTTTTTCAATGATCCAGCAGATATTGGCAGTTTGATCTCTGGTTCCTCTGCCTTTTCTAAAACCAGCTTGAACAACTGGAAGTTCACAGTTCATGTATTGTTGAACCCTGGCTTGGAAAAGTTTAAGCATTATTTCACTAGCACGTGAGATGAGTGCAGTTGTGTGGTGGTTTGAGCATTCTTTGCCTTTGTTAGGCATTGGAATGAAATCTGATCTTTTCCAGTCCTGTGGCCATTTCTGAGTTTTCCAAACTTGCTGGCATATTGAGTGCAGCATTTTCACAGCATCATCTTTTAGGGTTTGTAATAGCTCAACTGGAATTCCATCACCTGCACTAGCTTTGTTCATAGTGATGCTTCCTAAGGCACACTTGACTTCACATTCCAGGATGTCTGGCTCTAGGTTAGTGGGCCATTAGATCGCTTTTGTACAGTTCTTCTGTGTTCTCTTCTTAATATCTTCTGCTTTTGTTAGGTCCCTACCATTTCTGTCCTTTATTGTGCCCATTTTTGCATGAAATGTTCCCTTGGTATCTCTAATTTTCTTCAAGAGATCTCTAATCTTTCCCATTCTATTGTTTTCCTGTATTCTTTGCACTGATTGCTGAGGAAGACTTTCTTATCTCTCCTTGCTATTCTTTGGAACTCTGCATTCAGATGGATATATCTTTCCTTTTCTCCCCTGCTTTTCACTTCTCTTCTTTTCACAGCTATTTGTAAGGCCTCCTCAATCAGCTATTTTGCTTTTTTGCATTTCTTTTTCTTGGGGATGGTCTTGCTTAGCAAATATATATTATTCCTTCCAGTATTTTTTTTTTTCCCTGAGCCATCCTGGGGGAAATGTGAAGTGAACAAGAAGTATCTTAGTCCACTTCTCTCAAACTGTAATCACATAATCCAATGAATAATAAGTGCAATTTGTTAAGTATAATTTTAAAATATCTGTCGATGAGTTTTCTTGTGTCACTTACTATGAGTGGTTTCTTTATATCCACCTGAAAATAGGTCATCTGAATTGACAATAATCTTCTAATTTTTAAAATCATTCATGCATTCCCTGGCATATATTTCACACTTCATGAATTTAGGAAATCATATTTCACAGAACAGCCAGAGAAAGTATTAACGTGTGGATATTACTCCATCGTGACTCCCAACCTAAATTAGAAATGCCTATGTTTATTAAAAATCGTAGCGAACTAACTACTTTCATTGGCAACAACAGATACTCTGTGTAATGTCAAAGGGTAGAGCTTTCTCCTGAGACAATTCTGAGTAAATATAATAAAGTTCTGGCACTGAGAGAAAACAAAATCCAACATGCAAGTCAATCAGGGAGAGTCTTGATTCGTTTTCTTCACACCATAAAACCAACTGGATACATCGTCAAAAACTAGCACCTTACACTAACACAATGTTATATGTCAAGTATATCTCAATAAAAATAAATATGTTTTCAGTTACAAAATTAATCAACATGGATATTAAAATGAATTAATATGGCCCTGGTGACTTGGGATTCAAGGTTCAATATTATATCCAAATTTAACTTAGAAGTAACATTCCAACCCTGGAGAAGGAAATGGCAACCCACTCCAGTACTCTTGCCTGGAGAATCCCAGGGACGGGGGAGCCTGGTGGGCTGCCGTCTATGGGGTCACACAGAGTCGGACATGACTGAAGCGACTTAGCAGCAGCAGCAGCAACATTCCAACCCACATAGTGCATCCTTTTAATATTGTGTGTGTGTGTGTGCTCAATCGTGCCTAACTCCTTGCAACTCAGAGTTAAGTATCACATATAACTTTTCTAGTTATTGAAAACTAACCACCAAAGTTTCCTTAATATATCTTTGTTTTTTTATTAATGTCTTCAACACTGACTGGTTTTACATGTTGCTTATTTGCATTTGTAGTACCTTACTTAATGTGTATGTAGTATGTATATATATGTATATATATATAGAGAGAGAGAGAGAGAGAGAATATATATACATATAGTATATATAGTATGTAAATACACATGCAGAACCTCTGTGGTTTGCAAACATACTATCTCTAATCATATCATTAGTGACCTTCAAATAATTCTTTAGGTTAATGCTTATTCTAAGGAATTATATACATTATAAATATGAATAGAGTCTTAGTTTAATAAAATCTTTGTGACTCTTTGACCTCAGATTTATTTTCTATGGGAAATTTTTTTCATAGCATATGACAAGAATTTGTATGGTATTAATGTTATTTATGGGGCTTCCCAGGTGGTGCAGTGGTAACGAATCCACCGGCCAGTGCATGAGATGCAATAGACGTGGGTTTGATCCCTGGGTCAGGAAGATCCTCTGGAGAAGGAAATGGCAACCCCCTCCAGTATTCTTGCCTGGAAAATTCCATGGACAGAGGAGTCTGGTGACCTACAGTCCATGGGATCACAAAGAGTTGGACATGATTGAGCATGCGCACGCACGCGCACACACACACACACACAAAATGTTATTTATAGTAAAACGATGCACCATGAGTGTTTGAATGTTACTTCCAATAACTGAAAACACCTTTTTAAATTTATTTTTATTGAGAAGTAATTGACATAAAACATTGTGTAAGTTTAAGGCATGCAGTGTTTGGTCAATATAACATAGATGTGCGTGTGTTGTGTGTGTGCTAAGTCACTTCAATCGTGTCCAACTCTTTGCAACCCCATAGACTGTAGCCTGCCAGGTCCCTCTGTCCATGGGGTTCTCCAGGTAAGAATACTGGAGTGGGTTGCCGTGTCCTCCTCCAGGGGATCTTCCTGACTGGGGGACTGAACCCCTGTCTCATGTGTGTCCTGTATTGGCAGGGGGGCCTCTACCACTAGCGCCACCTGAGGAGCACACAACATATATGTCACTGCATGCTTGCTGTTGTAGTGTTCACTAGCACCACACCAGGTCAGCTCAGTGCAGTCGCTCAGTCCAGCCCGACACTGCAACCCCGTGAACCGCAGCACACCAGGCCTCCCTGTCCATCACCAACTCCCGGAGTTCACTCAGACTCACGTCCATCGTGTCAGTGATGCCATCCAGCCATCTCATCCTCTGTCATCCCCTTCTCCTCCTGCCCTCAATCTTTCCCAGCATCAGGGTCTTTTCAAGTGAGTCAGCTCTTCGCATGAGGTGGCCAAAGTATTGCAGTTTCAGCTTCAACATCAGTCCTTCCAATGAACACCCAGGGCTGATCTCCTTTAGGATGGACTGGTTGGATCTCCTTGCAGTCCAAGGGACTCTCTAGAGTCTTCTCCAACACCACAGTTCAAAAGCATCAATTCTTCGGCACTCAGCTTTCTTTATAGTGCAACTCTCACATCCATGCATGACTACTGGAAAAACCATAGCCTTGACTAGATGGACCTCTGTTGGCAAAGTAACGTCTCTGCTTTTTAACATGCTGTCTAGGTTGGTCATAGCTTTCCCTCCGAGAAGTAAGCATCTTTTAATTTCATGGCTGCAGTCACTATCTGCAGTGATTGTGGAGGCCAAAAAACTAAAATCTGCCACTGTTTCTACTGTTCCCCATCTATTTGCCATGAAATCATGGGACTGGATGCCATGATCTTAGTTTTCTGAATATTGAGCTTTAAGCCAACTTTTTCTCTCTCTCCTTTCACTTTCATGAAGAGGCTCTTTAGTTCTTCACTTTCTGCCATAAGGGTGGTGTCATCTGCATATCTGAGGTTATTGATATTTCTCCCAGAAATCTTGATTCCAGCTTGTGCTTCTTCCAGCTCAGTGTTTCTCATGATGTACTCTGCATAGAAGTTAAATAAGCAGGGTGACAATATACAGCCTTGACATACTCCTTTTCCTATTTGGAACCAGTCTGTTGTTCCATGTCCACTTCTAACTGTTGCTTCCTGACCTGAATACAGATTTCTCAAGAGGCAGGTCAGGTGATCTGGTATTCCCATCTCTTTCAGAATTTTCTACAGTTTATTGTGATACCCACAGTCAAAGTCTTTGACATAGTCAATAAAGCAGAAATAGATGTTTTTCTGGAACTCTCTTGCTCTTTCAATGATCCATTGAATGGTTCCTCAGCCTTTTCTAAAACCAACTTGAACATCTGGAATTTCATGGTTCACGTATTGCTGAATTCTGGCTTGGAGAATTTTGAGCATTGCTTTACTAGTGTGTGAGATGAGTGTAGTTATGCAGTAGTTTGAGCATTCTTTGGCATTGCCTTTCTTTGGGATTGGAATGAAAACTGACCTTTTCCAGTCCTGTGACCACTTCTGAATTTTCCAAATTTGCTGATCTACCAGGTCACATGATTATAATTTTTTTTTTTTTTAGTGAGAACAATTAAGATGTAGTCTCTTGGCAAACTTGACATTAATAACACAGTATTGTTGACTTCATTCACTATGCTGTGTGTTAGATCTCCAGAACTTATCTACTATTAGCAATTTAAGGTTTATTTAGGTTTTTTGTTTTTATTATTGTTGGAATTGAAAGCCTATTTATGAATATGGTAGCCTTTTTAAAATAGAGTTATACTGTTGTAATATTGCTGTGAGGAAATGTCTCTGAATATTCTACATAAAGCCTTTTAAATGTCTAATTTGCATTAGCCTTTCTACTCCAGTGAAATGACCTTGGTGCTATAGTGGAAAACATTGGATTTTGTTTTTATTTTTTAGTCTAAATTTTTAACTTACTTAGAGAAATAAGAATGTGGCAATTTATAAAGGTAATCAATGTTCTCAAACACTAATCCAAACTGACTGAACGACGTCACCTCTAATGACTTGCCTATAAAATAAGTATGTATGTTTTGCCGTTGTATATATTTATCTTATATTCTTAAACATCCTCCCTTTGTTTTCAAATGTAGTATTCAAAAGCTATGCATGCATGCATGCTAAGTCACTTCAGTCCTGTCCAAACCTTTGCAACCCTATGGACCTTCCAGGCTCCTCTGTCCATGGGATTCTCCAGGCAAGAATACTGAAGTGGGTTGCTGTTTCCTCCTCAAGGGGATCTTCCTGACCCAGGGATCGAACCTGCATCTCTTATGTCTCCTGCATTGGCAGGCAGGTTCCTTACCACTAGCGCCACCTGGGAAGGCCTCAAAAGCTATATGACAAGGCATTTTACTTGCCATTTATTATGTATTTGGTAAAATGATTACCACCTATATATGTGTGTTTGGGGTCTAGGGTGGGAAAACAGGCTTATAGCAAAAAAGACCAATGCTGTTATATTAATGGAAGTGAGTGATATGATCTTGAACTTGAGTAGTGTCAATAAAGAGGAAATGGATTCATAAGGTACGACATCAGAATATATAGGATACAGTCATTAGCATTTTTCAAACTTTCCAGATGGTTCCAAACTGCAGCTCAGTCTGAGAAACACTAGTCACTCTTAGATATAGAGTCACAGGAAAAGCAAAATTTAGGTTGATTTCCAGGTTTCTTGCTTGTTTGTATGCATGGTGATGCCATTCATCATTGAGAAAATGATAAAGAAAGAATTTTATTGCAAGATTTTTGCTGTTATCCAACTTTGTTTATACAGAGTTCAGAGAGGGTATGGGATGTCTAAGAATTCAGGGGAAAGGTCTGGTATGGAGATGTATACTCATAATCATTGTAGAGAAGTGATAATTGACCTCCTGGATTTCGCCAGGGTGTGTACATAGAAAATAACCCTTAGAGGCCAGCAGAGGGGAAAAGGCTTGGGGGCTGATTAGTAAGCAATGATAGCCAGAGAAAGAGAAGGTAAGTGAGGTGGCAAAAAATGAATGAAATTATAGAATCACCCATGGGAAATATTTGTCAGAAATAGTAAATCAGTGAATAGCCATGCATTTTTTTCTCATGTAGAGATCTAGCTATTTTCATTTGAGGGGTCTATTATGTGGAATCATCAAAATCAAATTTCTCAAAGGAATATCTTCCCACACCTGCACTACAGAGTATTTTATTTGCTATTTTGAATACCTTATACACATATGTGTGTGTGCACATATGTGTGCATATGTGTGTATGGTATGTTGGGTTGTATAGCACACTGTCAGATATTCTTTTTATCTGATTTGCTGTTGTTTAGTTGCAGTCATGTCTGACTCTTAGTGACCCCGTGGACTGCAGCACACCAGGCTTCCCTTTCCTTCACCATCTCCTGGAGCCTGCTCAAACTCATGTCCATTGACTCCAAGATGCCATCCAACCATCTCATCCATTGTAGTCCTTTTCTCCTCCTGCCCTCAATCTTTCCCAGTATTGGGGTCTTTTCTAATGAGTCAGCCCTTTGCATCAGGTGGCCAAAGTATTGGAGTTTCAGCTTCAGCATTAGTCCTTCTAATGAATATTCAGGATTGATTTCCAGATTAGCTAGCATTTTAAGGGAGGAGTCTATACACACATAAGTAATCGCATACACATAAGTAACTTAGAAGTAGGAAAAAAAATGTCAACATGAAAGTTTGGTTTGAGCATGAACAACATCTCCCATCATCCCTCCTACCTTTGTCATCAGGAACACTGAGGAGATGAGTATGTAATTAGTCAGCTCTAATGGATGACAGAGTAGCCAGATTTTAACATATGACATTACACATTAGAATTGCCTCCTTATTTGGAAGTTTTCCACCTCAAGTACGTAGTCTTTATTAATGTTCCTCAACCTTGACAGCATATGAGAATAGAGGAGCTCCCTAAAAAATTTCAATGCCCAAATTCACTTAGTCTAATTTAATCAGAATATATAAGAACCAATCATCAGTGTTTTTAAAAAGCTTTCCGGTGACTCCAGTGAACAACCACGGTTGAGAATCACTTTCTTCTGTGTCACATTGGTTAATCTGGGAACATTTCCATAAACCCACATTATCTAAAAGCATGTTTCTGTCTTTCTGGTGACATTTCAATACCTTCATGGTTTTATAAGTAAGCTCACCAGATGCAGATTTGGGAGTTACATTACAGCTTCCCAAGTGGCTCAGGGATAAAGGGCTACCTGCCAATACAGAGAAACAGGTTCGATCCCTGGGGTGGAAGATCCCCTGGAGGAGAAAATGGCAACCCACTTCAGTGTTCTTGCCTGGGAAATCCCATGGACAGAGGAGTCTGGTCAGCTATGGTCCATGAGTTGGACACAACTGAGCAGGCACGCATGCACGCTGGCTGCCTTAATAGAACACCACAAAGTTGGTGGTTTAAGCAACAAAAATTTATTTTCTCACAGCTCTGGAGGCTGAAAGTCTAAGACCAGGATACCAGCATGAGTGGGCTCTGGTAAAGACTCTCTTTTTGGCTTTTAGATGGCCACATTCTCACCCTGTACTCACCTGGCCTTTCCTCTTGCATGTGCACAAGAGCAAGTGGAGTAGGAAGCAAGCTTACCTGTGTCTTTTATTATAAAGACCCTAATCCCGTCAAACCAGAGTCCCATCCTCATGACTTTGTCTAACCCTAATTACCTCCCAAAGGTCCCATCGCGAAACATCATCACATCAGAGGTTGATATTTCAGCATATGAATTTGGGGGAAACAGGTGTTCCATCCATAGCAAGGGTCATCATATAGTTCTCTGCCATCACCGCTGTTAAGCCTGGAGGCTTCTGGGAGACAAGCACTAATTCAGTGTGGTCCAAATGGATAAAACTGTCCTTTGGTGTTGTATGTAATTCAGCAGTGACTCTTACATAGCTACAGTGAGGCGAGACAGTCTAACCAGATTCAGATTTTACCGCCAAAAAATGTACTGGTATCTGGTTATGACAGATACATTAAAAAAAAGAAAAGCTAGAACAGAACCAGACTTTTCTTGTAAATGTTTAGTTTGGAACTGCCTACTGACTTTGGACTCACTTTTCTATGTCTTGGTGAATTTGGCGCACAGAACAGCGTGTAGTTTTAGACAGTTTATTGGCAGGCTTCATCTTGGTAATGCTCCTGAACGTTTCAGTCTCACATATGTTCTCCCTGTGATTTGATGGGTATTACATTATTTTTTATTAATTCCAAGAAGATCTTAGGTCATCTCATTGTATGTGTTGCAAAAAACTTTGCAATAACTTTAATAAATTTACTGTTTGGTACACTAGAAAATCACTTTAGTCACTTAAATCAGCGGATTATGGTGGGTTCTATACATAGTATCCAGAGTGAAAAATTCCCACTTCTAATTTTGAGGCTTAAAAATTTTAAGGTTTTGATCTGTGTGGTATTATACTTGTAATCACTGTGGCATTCTCCTCATCTGTATGCGTGAGTCTGTTTATCAGGGAAGGTGGAAGTGGGGTTAGAGGATGAGCAAGAGGGATTTTTGTCAGATTCCTTTATCACGGATTAGTCAGAGGCCTATATTGTACATAGATTATAAATAAGCAACTTCTGGAAAGTATAAAAAACGTCTTACAACAACACACCTGGCAGGGACTTTCCACCTGGAATATACAGAAAAAGTTTAAGTCAAACAAATGAAGCATGGTATGGAAATGTGTTGATGGTAATGAAAGTGAAAAGTGGAAGTTGCTCAGTTATGTCCAGTTCTTTGTGACCCCATGGATTATACAGTCCATGGAATTCTCCAGGCTAGAATACTGGAGTTGGTGGCCTTTCCCTTCTCCAGGGGATCTTCCCAATGCAGAGATTGAATCCAGGTCTCCCTCATTGCGGGCAGATTCTTTACCAGATGAGCCACCAGGAAAGCCCAAGAATAACAGAATGGGCAGCGTATCCCTTCTCCAGCAGATCTTCCCAACCCAGGAATTGAACCGGGATCTCCTGCATTGCAGGCAGATTCTTTACCAACTGAGCTATCAGGGAAGTTGATGGTGATGGGTTAGCAACATAAGCCCAAGGGGGACAAAAAAGATCTATGTTGTTCATGTCTGTTATACCTAGGATGGGGTGAAAGGCAGTAGACACTGTAGGTGTTCAAGAACTATTTGGTGAATGAATGATAGAACAATCTCAAAATGACCAAAGGAAGACCCTGCAAGAATGTAAAATTGGGGCATTTATAGAAAGTCACATGGAAATCAGGCTTGATTTTAAAAAACACCACAGAATCCAGAATTAAAGTCCAAGTCCAATCTAAGGTGAAACAAACTCCATCTGTTGAGCAATTAAGGGACATATGCTACAGAGCATCTTCTGGCCTGACAGCTCTTTCACTCGGGATCCCTGGGCCTCCCATGGTCTTTTTACTTTCACTGGATATGACGTGCACAATTTTTAACTTAATTTCTGAAAACAGATTTTACCGCCAGGTAAGTGGAAGAGACCTGAGGTCTGGGTAATGAATTTACATTAGCACATAGTTTTGAATTTCTACCAAGAGTGTGATTTTTAAACCACCCAAACCCCATCTTGGGACTTCCTTAGTGGTCGAGTAAAAAAATGAACTTGCCAATGTGGAAGATTTGGGTTCAATCCCTGGTGGGAGAAGATCCCATATGCCGCAGAGCAACTAAGCCCATGTGCCACAATTACTGAAGCCCAAACTCCAAACCCCGAACTCTAAAGCAACAAGAAAAGCCACCAAGTGAGAAGCCTGAGCGCTGCAACTAGAGAGTAGCCCCTGCTTGCCACAACTAGAGAAAGCTCACGTGCAGCAGTGAGACCCAGGGCAGCCAAAAATAAATAAATAAAATATTTTTCAAAAGAGCTTCTTTTAAAAAAAATCCAAAAACCCTCATATCTCAGTGATTAGCCCCAATCTGCTTTCTGTGCAGTTTCCTGTTTGTTTACCCAAGTGGAGTTTAAAAGGACCCACTCACTGGACTATTCTGAGGACCTGAGACAGGGATAGGTGTGTATAAGTGTGTGCTGCTGCTATTGTTACTATTATTATTACTACTACTACTATTATTAACCAGTTTAGGGATTTTAACTCCCCATTGTATATTGACTCTTGTTCTAATACAGTCAATTCACTTTGTTGTAGAACATATTTCTCTGAGGCAAAGAGTGTATCACATGAGATACTTTGAGCAATTAACCCACACCATGGATATGTACTTAATTGACTGTACATATTAAAGCAAATATTAATTAGGCAAAATAGTGGGTTTTCAGTAAGAGATACAAGGCTGTAGAGTTAGATGCGGGAGGTAGCTATTTTTTAGAATGGATATACAAAGAGATCTTTCAGAGAAACATCAGATTTCCCCTTGCAGTGAGTAGCCTACTGGCAATTAGGGAGAATGGACTGGGATCCTCTTGAGGTGAACCGGGACTGACAAACACATTCCAGTCTTCCTGAAACAATTGTTTTCTTCTATTAAGTGGGAAAGTGAAAGTCGCTTAGTTGTGTCCAACTCTTGGCGACCCCATTGACTATACAGTCCATGGAATTCTCCAGGCCAGAATACTGGAGTGGGTAGCCTTTCCCTTCTCCAGGGGATCATCCCAACCCAGGGATCGAACTCAGGTCTCCCGCATGGCAGGCAGATTCTTTACCAGCTGAGCCACAAGGGAAGTTCAGTGGGAAAAGGACAAAGTTAAAAATGAGGACACAAGGCAAAGGGAGAAGTCTCAATTTCTACAAAATAACCTAAATTTAGCAAAGCATCTCAAAAAGTCATAAATTTTTAAGTTGTTGCCTTTAAGCAAACAAAATGTAATAGCTTTTACTAACTGAAATAAAAAATAACATATTTGTCATTTTTTCTTACCATTTTTATATAACCAGCAGAGTATATAGGTATACACTTATAATGCTGGAAACTAATTAACGTATCACTTTAGGGAAGGAATAAAATAGTTATCCAGGCTCACATCTCTTATCTTGATTCATAGCTCAGATATTTCTATTCCTGGAGCATTACTGCAGCTTTGGTGCTAAGAAAATTGCTGGTGGGTGAAGAATGATTCTGTACTCTCTCATCCTTCACAGTTTTCACACCATTGCCGTTAGTCTAACTTTGCTTTTGCGCCACCTACTGTTCAAAGGTCCTCACTACTACAGCTCAACTTCCTTAGAAGCAAAATAATACAGGAAATAACAGGTGAGCTGGGCTTCCCAGCCGGCTCAGTAGCAAAGAATCCACCTGCCAGAGGAGCAGATAAAGAAAAACAGATTCAGTCCCTGGGTGGGGAAGACCCCCTGGAGAAGGAAGTGGCCACTCCCTCTAGCATTCTTCCGTGGAAAGACCCATGGACAGAGGAACCTGGCAGGCTACAGTCCATGGGAGCGCAAAAGTCGGACACAATTTGGCAACTAAACAATGACAACAGGCAAGCTACCTTAAAAACAGTGTGCTTGGGGACAGGCAATGAAATGAATAGTTCATCATGGCAACACAAACAGATTTCTTCGATATATATTTCTTATTTATCATTATTGTCTCATTTATTTATTGCATTTAATTCACATTTTTATATATTCTAATTATATGAGCCTATAAATTATACTTGTTATACTCCATATATTGAAATTATGCACGTGTGCTCAGTGGCTCAGGTGTATCCACCTCTTTCCGACCTCATAGACTATAGCCCCCCAGGCCCCTCTGTTCATGGAATTACCCAGGCAAGTATATTGGAGTGGGTTGCCGTTTCCTTCTCCAGGGGACCTTCTGTACCCAGGGATCAAATCCAAGTCTCTTATGTCTCCTTCACTGGCAGATGGATTCTTTACCATTGAACTACCTGGGAAGCCCCATTGAAGTTAAACTCATTTTATATTATTTTGGTATTCTTTGCTGTGCTTTTCTCTAATGCTACTAGAAGGATCCTTAACTTTGAAGGCAACACAACCCAACAACCTAGTCACGGACTGGATTGGATTAGAGTGGACTAGATATGAATGGAATCAAAAAATGGAAATGCTGAATTGCAATAATAGATGTCACTGCATATCCTGCAGGTTGCTGTGCTGTTACAGCTCATGACTGTGCTTTCAAGGGGCTGGTGCTTTACTGCATACCTAGAGAAACACAGAGGGGCTGTGGACTGTATGAAACTGAGTAACTTACCAGGAAAGAAAAAAAAAAAACCACTAGTATCTTTTATTTTGCTTTACCACTAAGATTATTTTATGTCTATCTTTTCAAAAAATATTTTGGAAAGTATTTTTAGGAATAAGTGAACTTGAACACAGTTTTCAAGATGTCCCAGAAACATGATTTTTATTTTCTTTACTAGCCTTTAAGATGGTTTCTATATTGTCTATTAGAAACGTAATAGAACAAAATTCATTTCTGTAATTATGAAAAGAATAAAATTGGTTAAAGACAGGTCCTATGGGAACACCCCCATCATTTTAGCATCTGTAAAATGGTTGACAGTATATCCTACCAGCCCCAACTGGCTCTGATGTTAAGATGGAAAACCTCAGCCCTTGCCCTGTGTAATTCTGTGGTAGATGAAGTCCCATGGTCTTTGAAGATGCTCCCTTCTGCTCAGACTTCATCCTCTGACCTCTGTTCTCCCTTAGCTTATTGTCAGTTTCCCACTTTGGGCTCTGTTTACCTGCCTTGCTTTAATCAGAATGGCTTATTTTATTCTTCATTCTCAGTTCATTCTTATACTCCTTCACATCTTAACCTAAGCATCGCTTCCTCAGAGAAGCCCTTCACCTCCTGAATTAGTCTTTTTTTGCTATTAGATGGCACCCAATACTTTTCCTTATCATCATTCACACACTTTGCAGTTAGATACTTGTGTTATTGACTTTATTTTTCTGGGCTCCAAAATCACTGCAGATGGTGATTGCATACATGAAATTAAGATGCTTACTCCATGGAAGGAAAGTTATGACCAACCTAGACAGCATATTAAAAAGCAGAGACATCACTTTGTCAACAAAGGTCTGTCTAGTCAAGGCTATGGTTTTTCCAGTGGTCATGTATGGATGTGAGAGTTGGACTATAAAGAGATCTGAGTGTCGAAGAATTGATGCTTTTGAACTGTGGTGTTGGAGAAGACTCTTGAGAGTCCCTTGGACTGCAAGGAGATCCAACCAGTCCATCCTAAAGGAGATCAGTCCTGGGTGTTCATTGGAAGGACTGATGTTGAAGCAGGAATTCCACTACTTTGGCCACTTGATGTGAAGAGCTGACTCATTTGAAAAGACCCTAATGCTGGGAAAGATTGAGGACAGGAGGAGAAGGTGACGACAGAGGATGAGATGGTTGGATGTCATCACTGACTTAATGGACATGGGTTTGGGTAAACTCTGGGAGTTGGTGATGGACAGGGAGGGCTGGTGTGCTGCGGTTCATGGGTTCGCAAAGAGCCGGACACGACTGAGCGACTGAACTGACTGACTTGTTTTATTAGGGCTTTCCAGGTGGCACTAGCAGGAAAGAACCCACCTGCCAATGCAGGAGACATAAGAGACACGGGTTTGATCCCTGGGTAGGGAAGATCCCCTGGAGGAGGACATGGCAACCCACTCTAGCATTCTTGCCTGGAGAATCCCGTGGACAGAGGAGCCTGGCAGGCTTCGATCCTTTGGGCTGTGAAGAGTCGGACACAACTGAAGGGACTTAGCCTGCAAGCACCTGTGTTCTCTACTTTCTGTCTCCTGCCTCCACCAGATTATAAATTATGAGCAGGCTAGAATATTCCTTAGGGTCCTAGCCATTGTGTTTTCTGTAATTTCCATTACAGAATAGATGCGGGGGAAATAGTTGAGGAAATCAAACTGAGAGTCCAAAACTGAGAACTGAGATGCCCATTGTTTCAGTCTACGTAGAACTGTGAAGTCAGCTCTGCTTCTATGTCACCCTTGGGGCAAGAGAATAGTCACGGAGGCAGGAAGTCCCAGTGCCTGGATCCCAGCTTCTGAAAGACCTTTCAGCGACTCATCACTTCCCGAAGCAGAGTCAGGGAGTGGCGTGTTTGTTCCCACAGCTTACAGAATCCCTGGTCTTGCTCACCACCGCTCTTCCCACTTCCTGGGAATCAGTTGACCTTTCACCCTCCCCCTGACCACCACCTCGCCTTCCCATGCTCCTTTTCCCCACCAGCCCCCAAGAAACAAAGCAAAAGGAAACCAAAAAATCCCCAAAACAAACAACTGCCTCTTCCTATCTCTGCTGTCAGCCATCTTCATGGATTAACAGGGGATACAGAGAACAAAATATAAATTAATATTTCAGCAGATTATCCTGTTACTCTGGTATTCAGCAGAAAATAAAAATAAATTTTGCACATTACACAAAGGACACGTTGAGTTTTCAGTGCTTATTTTTGTAGCACCTCCCTTTGCTTTCTAAAAGACTCCAAGGATTCCCAGCTATCTTAGATTATTAGACAAGCAATCATGCTGAGAACCATCTTTAAAATGAGCTTTGCTTAAAAAGTTAGAACATGCCATACTAAACTTCATGTGTCTATAATCCAATCACCAATGTATTCTAGAGAATAAGAAATGAATTTAGGATCCAGAGATAATTAATTTTGTATTAATTAATATACATAGAGGGTAAAGAATCTGGCTACAATACAGGAGGTGTGGAGACTGAGCTTCGATCTCTGAGTCAGAAAGATCCCCTGGAGTAGGAAATGGCCACCCATGCTAGTATTCTTGCCTGGAAAAGTCCATGGACAAAGGAGCCTGGTGGGATAGGGATCACAAAGAGTTGGAGACAACTGTTCACATACATACGGAGATTGGGCATTTGGGGTATGCTGCATTACGTTTTATTTAAAATCTGGTACATATATTCTCATTGTTTTATGAAAGCAACATTCTTGTTTAACATCAGATACACACAAAAGATGAGTGTTTACACTTTTTAATATTTTCAAACCCCACTGAGGATTCCAAGTCCCTCTAGGTCCCTCTCTTCCCCACCTGTGGTAGCATCTAATAGGCATTACCTAAGTATGTGCCTCTTGAAAGTTGGATTGACTAATTGAATTGCCAACAGAATACAGAAATCTGATTCTTAGATGTATATTCGATGAAAAATTAATCAAATAGTATAAAGTTCACTCCATAAAAAATCTTCATACTTCTATCCCCACAGCAACACGGATGTACACACAGTGGCATCACTTCTTAAACTGTATCTCCGAGAACTCCCAGAACCGGTTATTCCTTATGCCAAGTATGAAGACTTCTTGTCTTGTGCCAAACTGCTCAGCAAAGAAGAGGAAGCTGTAAGTAGATGCTGCTATTTCTTAAAATGCTATTATTTGGGGTTTTGTCAGTGTTCCTTATCTTTAACCTGTAAATCTTCCTTTGCCCTGTGTTTGGATTGTTTTCCACTATGCTAAGTATTGACATTACACACAGTTAGATTATTATACTTGTTAAGTTTTTACACAATTAGATTTTTACACTTGGGCTTCCCTAGTGGCTCAGCTGGTAAAGAATCTACCTGCACTGCGGGAGACCTGGGTTCGATCTCTGGGTTGGGAAGATACCCTGCAGAAGGCAAAGGCTACCCACTCCAGTATTCTGGCCTGGACAATTTCATGGACTGTATAGTCCATAGAGTTGCAAAGAGTAGGATGCAACTGAGTAACCTTCACTTTCACTAACACAGGTCCCATTTATAATCCTCTCTCTCATCAAAGAGGAAAGTAGAGCTGAAGGAATGAAATCGACACTCCTTGCCACAGTGCCCCCTAAATGCTAAAAATTAGAAGGACTCTCACTATATTAAGGCTACTAAGTTTAAGTCTCGTGGTTTGCTAAGTGAAGTCCCTCAGTCGTGTCTGACTCTTTGCGACCCCATGAACTGTAGCCTACTAGGCTCCTCCCTCCATGGGATTCTCCAGGCAAGAGCACTGGAGTGGGTTGCCATTTCCTTCTTCAGGGGATCCTCCTGACCCAGGGATCGAACCCTGGTCTCCCACATTCCAGGAAGACGCTTTAACCTCTGAGCCACCAGGGAAGCGCCAAACAACCTAACTATAAATAAGTCTATTTTTCCTGTTCAGTCAGTCGTGAACAAATGTTAAAAATGTTAAATCTGTTTCTCCACAAACAGTACTCACAGAGATATTTGAAATGCTTTCACATCTTTTGAAAATATTCCTGAAATGCTCTCTGTGATATTGGCAAGTTTTTAAGACAGGATCCATCACAGGTAATAGGTGAAACTAACAAGAACAAAACAAAACAAAAAACTGTATGCCCATTTCCCATGTGCTTTCATTCCAAGGCCAACACTTAGATAACACACGTTCTCTTCTTTATACTCAGGGTGTTAAAGAATTAGCGAAGCAAGTGAAGAGTCTGCCAGTGGTCAATTACAACCTTCTCAAGTATATTTGCAGGTAAGAATTGTCCTAAAGACAAAATGGAATTTTAAAAGACTGTATTTATATTGACAATAGTTCATTCTGACAATGAATACAAATCAGCTGGGTTTCCCTGGTGGCTTACTGGTAAAGAATCCGCCTGCCGATGCAGGAGATGCAGGAGACGCAGGTTCGATCCCTGGGTTAGGAAGGTTCCCCTGGAGAAGGAAATGGCAACCCACTTCAGTATTCTTTCCTGGATAAGCCCATGACCAGAGGAGCTTGACAGGCTGCAGTTCCTGGGGTCACAAAGAGTTGGACATGACTTAGTGACTAAAATAACAAAACAACAAAAATCATGTAACTGCTCTGAGCTCCAGTGTTGGCCTCTGTAAAATTAAGAGGTTTGACAAGGTTTGCTTGATTTTGTAATCTGTTGTTTCTAAGTCTCTCTGACCTCTACATATTAAAGATATGTTGCTTTGAACTTCCATCAAAGTTGTTTGTACGTGTACCATGTACTGTTGTTTAGCAGAAGGAGCCTGCATGAGAATCATTTGTCTAGGAGTCCAGATTCTACCTCTGACTACTTACGTGTTTTTATGCAATTTTCTTCTCCTCTTTGAGACTAAGCATCCTAATAGATAAAAGGGTGATGAAAGCACGCATTTCACATGATTGTTTTAAACATGAAGCATATTACACTCTTGATACTACATATAGATAAGTAATGAGAACCTACCGTGTCCCACAGGGAACTTTACTCAATCCTCTGTGGTGACCTAAATGGGCAGGAAATCCAAAACAGAGGGGATATATATGTATATGTACAGCTGATTCACTTTGCTATACAGCAAAGCTATTATAATATTGTAAAGCAACTATACTCCAATAATTTAAAAAATTTTTATATGCATATATATTTATACATATGATGGATGTTAATATGTATTATTTTTTTCCCATTTCTCTCAAGACTCACTGAAGAAAACAGTGTAACTCAATTTTGCTAGAACACTAACTGTGCCTTGAAATACTCTCTGTCAATGACCATGTTTAAGGCCAGGGATGGCATGTCCCATGTCTGTGCTGCTACTTAAGAAATCAAATATATATGATTGAAACACACTGAATTTATTTTTAAAATGTTATTGGAGTATAGTTGAAATACATGAAGCATATTAAATTTAAATAAAGAGATTAATGATTAATAAGGGCATCCCAGGTGGCACAGTGGTAAAAGATGTGCCAGACAACAGGGAGAGCAAGATTAGGAAGATCCCCTGGAGAAGGCGATGGCACCCCACTCTAGTATTCTTGCCTAGAAAATGCCATGGACAGAGAAACCTGACAGGCTACAGTCCATGGGGTCGCAAAGAGTTGGACACGACTGAGTGAGCACACCACATTATTAATTCCATCTATTTCAAATAATAAATGATAGTTTGACTTTTTGCCCTTCGATTTTGCTATAATTTAGGATGTATAAGAGTCATGAACATGTGGAAATAGGCATCTTTTTAGCAACTCATGAGTTAGTAGTCAACAGCCCAGACTCTAGGGTAAGATCACCTGGGTTCAGGTCTCAGTTCTGCCACTTATTAAGTCTGTGTCCTTGGAGAAGTTTCTTAACCTCTCTGGTGCCTCATGTGTCTCATCAGTAAAATGGAGATAATAATAGTATTTAGCTCACCCAGAGATGCTATGAGAATTTAATAAGTTAGCACAATGACTGACACAGAATGAAATACATTATTTTAAATAACACACAAAGTAAGTTTTCTAAAAATATTTTTCTTGCTTCTTTTTTGTCTCCTTGGTACAATCAATAAGCCATGAATTAATAGAAGCTCTTGTAGTAATGAAGAGGGGATGGGAAATGAACAAAAGCTGAAAGATTGCAGAAACAATCTCTGCTACTAAAATCATTCCAGGAAAGGGCTATTTCATGGCTCTTATTCTTTAGCACCGAACAAGTTAAAACAATTTGTGTTTGCAATTTCTCATATCAATAGAACTGAGGTTTTAATTTAAACCATGTTTGATGTCTCTTTTTAATAGACTATAAATTTGAGGCTCACAAATTGACCCATAAGGGGGATTGATTCCTCTTCTCAGAAATAAGAGATTGTACCAGACAAGCTTATTTTTATAGTTCTCCAATTAAATATGTATATAAATTGGATATTTACTTAGAGATAAGAAAGAAATTCATATTCTTGAATCTCAAGTCCGCAATAGCATTATCCAAACACATTTGTCCCTGTGACTGACAGGGGAAACCAAGCCAGGCCAGAGCAGATATTTTATATGATCCTTTATGATTCTGATACTTAAAAATTTGCAATATATATTCTTCACATCTGGCAGAGAGATGTTTGAATTTCTAAGTGATTGCGTGTCCATTATCGTCTTTGAACAGACTCCAGTTCATAAATTTCCCGATAACCCTTTTTTTTCCCACTGACAAATTTGACCCCATTGTGTTTTGTTCATACTCTTTTACTCAACAGGTTCTTGGATGAAGTGCAGTCCTATTCAGGAATTAACAAAATGAGTGTGCAGAACTTGGCCACTGTCTTTGGCCCTAACATACTGCGTCCCAAAGTGGAAGATCCCTTGACCATTATGGAGGGTAAGTGAATTACTATCATATATCATCATCAGAAGAACAGTCAGTTGTCTCTTGATTGTCCTGAACCTATTCTCCTGTGAGGAAACAAAGGAAATAAGTGAATCCATGGTAATTTCATTTATGGACTCAAGTTCCTCAAATGTAAAATCTTATGTTTGAGAGCCAGGCATTTTTTGAGGAGTTTACTAAACATAAGTTACTAAACATTTCTTCCATATTTTCATGAGAAAAATTAACAGAACTTTCATAAATCATCTGTAAAATATCACACAAGAACTGGAAAAGTCTACTTCACTTTCTGAGTTTGATGCAATTTTCTGAAACCTCAAATAGTTATGCTTCTAAGTTAATATATTTTTATTAGTTCTGGTTTTATTGGACTGACTTCAAGAGGCAGAAAACATGGGCCTCTAAGATAATGCTGCTTATTTACTTTGGGTTGAAACATGAAGAATTTTTTGTTTTCTATATTACAAGATACCTCAAATTATTTATCACAACAAAAGGTTACTTCTATTTATTTTCAGCAGGTCTCCCTGCTAGGGTACCATTCCTTCCTATGGGCATTAGTAGTAACACTGATATGCAGGTCTTGGCGAGCTTTGAGAGTAAGATTAGAGGATGGGAAACTCAAGTAAGCAGCATAAAAGAGAAAATTAGACACAGATATTATTCCGAGATCTGAAGAGGATATCCCTTTAAGTCTTTACCTAAGAATTGACTTATGCTTGCAGGAGGGGACTCTGTGCTACTTTATGGGGAAGAGTGCCAGAAATCAGTTGTCTGAGGCTTTCCTGGGCCTCACACCAAGCCTGAAATAACTGTATTTCCCACAACCAGAGTAGAAAATCCTGACATCGAGGCATTGCACAGAGTCCTCAGAAGGGTCTTACCTTGGTGATAATATTAAAAGTTACAGACCAAGCTCTATAAAGCTTTTAAAAGAAATCCTAATGATTCAATAGAGGATTGAGGAAGAAAAGGAGGAGGAATAATTGGAGCACAAAGGATTTTCAGGGCCATGAAACTATTCCATGTGATACTGTAATCATGGATATACGACACTGTGCATGTGTCAAAACCCAGATCACACAGAGAGTGATTTTAATATAAACTATGCGTACATGCATGCTAAGTTGCTTCAGTTGTATCTGACTCTTTGCAACCCTATGGACTGCAGCCTGCCAGGCTCCTCTGTCCATGGGATTCTCTAGGCAAGAATACTGGAGTGGGTTGCTGTGCCCTCCTCCAGGGGATCTTCCTGACCCAGGGATCGAACCTGCATCTTGTACAGCTCCTGCATTGTAGGCGGATTCTTTACTGCTAAGCCACCAGGGAAGCCCGATATAAACTATAGACCTTAGTTAATAATCATAGTGAAGTCGCTCAGTCATGTCCAACTCTTTGCGACCCCATGGACACCAGGCTCCTCCGTCCATGGGATTTTCTAGGCAAGAGTACTGGAGCGGGTTGCCATTTCCTTCTCCAGGGAACTTCCCAACCCAGGGATCGAACCCAGGTCTCCCACATTGTAGACAGACGCTTTACTGTCTGAGCAACCAGGGAAGTCATTTAAGTTAATAATCATAATATATCAATATTGGTTCATCAATGGAAACTAAAACTGGGCTTCCCTCAGATGGCAAAGGATTTGCCTGCAATGCAAGAGACCTGGGTTCAAGCCCTGGGTCAGGAAGATCCCCTGGAGAAGGGAATGGCTACCCACTCCAGCATTTTTGCCTGGAGAATTCCATCGTGGGCTACAGTCCATGGAGTCACAAAGAGTCAGACATGACTGAGTGACTAAGGCACACTCAGCAATAAAAAGGATGAACTACTGATACATGAATAACAATATGGGAAGGTGGCAAAAGCATTATGCTAAGTGATAAAAGACCTCAGACTCTATAACTGTGTTTATATGAAATTCTAGAAAAGAAGAAAAGTATAGTGACAGAAAGCAGATCAGTGGTTGCCATGGGTAGGGGATTGGCTATAAAAGGACACAAGGGAATTATCTATAAAATGGTTATATAGTGTTTCCAGGACTGTCATTTGTCAAAATTTATCATATACCTCACAGATATCTTGTACATGTACTGAAGGATACATGTGCAAAGTAATTCATTGCAAAAAATACAAATTGAAACTACATTTTATAGAATAATCTGTGTGTGTGTGTGTGTGTGTGTGTGTGTGTGTGTATTTGTTTAGTCATTCAGTTGTGTCCAACTCTTTGTGACCGCATAGACTGTAGACAGTCAGGCTTCTCTATCCATGGGATTCTCCAGGCAAAAATGCTAGAGTTGGTTGCCATGCCCTTCTCCAAGGGATCTTCCCAACCCAGGGATTAGACCCAGGTCTCCTGCATCTATATTAAAGTACCTAGGTACCTTCGAAGGAAAACTGAATTCTTATCCATTTCTTATGAAGACACAAGTGCTTGTAGTATGGTATTTAAATTCAACCTGTATAAAATTATATGAGCCTGGGGGAATTGTTGAAACATATAGTCCAGTGGGACTCCCAAATCTGCATGGATTCTTCAGATTGGCCTGGTTATCACAACCACTCTGGACTCATATAATTTTATACATCACCTCTCTGAACCTCAATTTTCTCATTTGAAAAACATGAAGTCTTATCTCAAAGCCTTGCATGCCATGCTAAGTCACTCATGTCTGACTCTTCACAAGCCTATAGACTGTAGCCTGCCAGGCTCCTCTGTCCATGGGATTCTCCAGGCAAGAATACTGGAGTGGGTTGCCATGCCCTCCTCCAGGGGATCTTCCTGACCCAGGGATCAAACCCATGTCTCTTATGTCTCCTGCAGGTTCTTTACTGCTAGTGCCACCCAAAGCCATCTCAAGGCCTTATGAGAATATTAATTTAGAAGATGTTTAAGTGAAACATTTCCACCTAACACAGTTTCTCAAACTCTAACACACACAGGAACCACCTAGGGATATTGTTGACATGCAAATTATGATTCAGAAGGTCTGTGTGCAGCCCACTAGGCAATATCACTGTTGTCTTATCATCTGGGGGCTGGTTGCTGCTGCTGCTAAGTCACTTCAGTCATATCCGACTCTGTGCGACCCCATAGATGGCAGCCCACCAGGCTCCCCTGTCCCTGGGATTCTCCAGGCAAGAACACTGGAGTGGGTTGCCATTTCCCTCTCCAATGCATGAAAGTGGAAAGTGAAAATGAAGTCGCTCAGTCATGTCTGATCTTAGCAACCCAATGGACTGAAGCCCACCAGGCTCCTCGGTCCATGGGATTTTCCAGGCAAGAGTACTGGAGTAGGGTGCCATTGCCTTCTCCAGGGGGCTGGTTAGAAACATAAAATCTCATGCCCTACTCAATATCTACATTTTAACAGACTCTCCAGATAATTTGTATGAACACTTATGTTTGAGCAGCACTGGCCAGCATCAGACCTGACACATTGCTGATTCCTGATCTAAATATGTTAGAAGTTTTGAATCATGAAAGAAATGTGCAGGATATAGATGGATATAAGACATTTCTTCCTATTCAGAATTTGAGTTAGGCCAGTAAGTCTCCCATTCTTTACCAAGGGGCGCTGTGTGCTTGTTGGGCCAGACTTTTGACACTCAGCCAGGCAGTTTACAACTTTGCTTTAGCATTCTGGTCCTGCTTGTACAGAGCTCCAAGATCAGCTGGAGATGAGACCTTGGGGACTTCTCAGTTCTTTCCCGAGTGTGCACACAGCCCTAGGTATACCCAGAACCCTATGTATACATGTACATAATCTTCTAAATCTTCATGTATATAGCAGAGCTTTCAACACCTCCTATGGAAATCTCTTCCAATTTTCCTTCTAAGCTTTTTGTTTAGCCTGTTGTTTTGTCTTCAACAGTTATCCACTTGCTTTAGGCAAACATGCTTTTAAATGAAAAGGCCCCTAATTGTTTTTGACAAATGCCCGTGAGAAATGTTGCTCATTCTAGTCAACTCTTTAGTCAGATAAAATGAAGACAAGCCTCTTGAGTGGAGTCTTCCAGAGAACCACCAAACAAGTCAAATTACAATTCTTTGGGAAGGGGGCTTTGAAAGAGTTCCAAACGAGCTTTTTCCATTCCAGTGGCTTCTTCACTTCTAGTTCCCACTAAGATTGAGGGTTGTTGGTTTTCAAGGCTACTGCAAAAAGGAGGATGGGAATAGGGTGAATTAAAACACTACTGAGCTTGCTGTTCTTTACCAAGAGTCAACAATTTTAAAAAATTAACACTCTCCAGATTACAGCAAGCCTTTCATTAATTTCCAAATTTCTGAATATATTGACTGGGAACATTTTTGTCAGTTACTTTTATGGAAGAGAGGGTTCTCGTACATCTTTATTACACCATTTTGGCTAATGTCACTTGAAATGCCCTGAAACTTTTGAATGCTGAGCAAGAGTTTTATGGAATTTCATTTACTTGCTATATTATGAAGACAGACCACATATCCACTAGACATTGTAGAAGGATCCACTTCAAGGTGCCATTAAAATATCTTGATATTTTGAGGCAGTTAGATGAGAGATCACAGTGACTTCTTCTAAGAAAGATTTTTCATAATTAAACGTCAAACTTACAAGAAATGGTGTGTGCCAATTAAGAGCCTGTTCTTTGGAACTAGTTAATTCTGGTTTTAAGCTCTTCTTTTTCTCCTTCATAGCTTGGGACATGGGTCAAGTTACTTAACCTTTATTAGATAATGATAATAACAGTATCTATTCATAAATTTAAAAAAAATCCAACTAACTGTAAAGTGCTTATTACAGTTCATGTTAAATGTTCAAGAAGTTTTTAGCTGAAATTGCTATTGTCTCCCTAACCTGGAGAAGGAAATGGCAACCACTCCAGTATTGTTGCCTGGAAAATCCGTGGACAGAGGAGACTGGTGGACTACATTCCATGGGGTCACAAAAGAGTGTACACTACTTAGTGACCAAACAACAACAATAATTGCTATTGTCATCATTAAAAACATAGTTTGGCACTGCTAATAATAATGCCGAATGTGCACCTAAATATGGCTCTTTAAAAGTCACTTTCAAAATAGGAGATAAATCGAAACTGTTTTGCTCACACTCCTTTGCTTTCTTCTCAATTCCAGGCACTGTGGTGGTCCAACAGCTGATGTCAGTGATGATTGGCAAACATGATCGCCTCTTCCCCAAGGATGCAGAGCTGCAAAGCAAGCCCCAGGATGGCCTGAGCAACAACAACAATGACCTTCAGAAGAAAGCCGTCATGGGGCAGCTACAGAACAAGGAGAACAATAATACCAAGGACAGTCCCGTAAGGCGGTGCTCTTGGGACAAGCCCGAGTCTCCCCAAAGAAGCAGCATGGATAATGGATCCCCCACAGCTCTGCCAGGCAGCAAAACCAACAGCCCCAGGAACAGCATCCACAAGCTGGATGTCTCTAGAAGCCCCCCTCTCATGGTCAAAAAGAATCCCGCCTTCAACAAGGGCAGTGGGATTGTGACCAATGGGTCCTTCAGCAGCAGTAACGCTGAAGCACTCGAGAAAGCCCAGTCCACTCCCAATGGGAGCTTACAGACCAGAAGGACCTCTTCCCTGAAGGGGTCCGGTACCAAAATGGGCACCCACAGCGTGCAGAACGGAACGGTGCGCATGGGCATCTTGAACTCTGATACCCTGGGGAACCCCGGGAATGGCCGCAGCATGAGCTGGCTGCCCAATGGCTACGTGACCCTGAGGGATAACAAGCAGAAAGAGCAAGCAGGAGAGTCGGGCCAGCACAACAGGCTCTCGACCTACGATAACGTGCACCAGCAGTTCTCGGCCATGAGCCTCGACGACAAGCAGAGCGTCGATAGCGCCACCTGGTCCACTTCCTCCTGTGAGATCTCCCTGCCCGAGAACTCCACCTCCTGCCGGTCCTCCACCACCACCTGCCCGGAGCAAGACTTTTACGGTGCGAACTTTGAGGACCCCGTTTCGGATGGGCCCCCGCAGGACGACCTCTCCCACCCCACGGACTATGAAAACAAAAGCGACCGGAGGAGTGTGGGCGGCCGCAGTAGTCGGGCCACCAGCAGCAGCGACAACAGTGAGACCTTCGTTAGCAACAACACCAGCAGCCACAGCGCCCTGCACAGCTTAGTGTCCAGCCTGAAACAGGAAATGACCAAACAGAAGATAGAGTATGAGTCCAGGATAAAGAGGTGAGGAAAACCTGGAGCCCCTAGTGGCCAGAGAGGGTGCGACAGCCTCCTGTGAGACAGGCTCGCCCGGGTTAAATCCGCTAACTCCAGTCAGAGACCTGGGTTCAGGTCCTACCTTCGCCATTTGTAAGCAGTGGGACTCAGGGAAAGTTCACTTCATCTCTGTGAGTCTCAGCTTCCCAATGTGAAAATTTTAAAATTCTAGTAGTAATCTACCGCAAGGTGAAAATTGCTCAGATGTGACCAACTCTTCATTCATGAGGATTCTCCAGGCAAGAATACTGGAGTGGGTTGCCATTTATTTCTTCAGGGGATCTTCCCAACCCAGGGATCCAACCCGGTCTCCTGCGTTGCAGGCAGATTCTTTGCCAACCTCAAAATCATGTTAAGAAATCATTACACATTGTCCCCAGGACAGAGCAGATGCTCAGTAATTCTACCTCTTGTTATTAGTAAAAGCATGGATTTAAGTTCAAAAGCTGGGGAGAGGAGTGGTAAGGGATGTCTGGAGAGCAAGGAGTTTGTTATCACAGGAAGAGGATGAAATGAGAGTAAAGAAAAGTTGGAAAATAAACAGATCTCTGTTGTTCATTATTTCCATGTTTGAATGCTTGGGGTGAATGCTTGTCTGCTCTCTCCCAGGCTCAGACCAGGCCACAAGGATTCAGCAGTGACTAAAGAAGACAAAAATTCAGCCCTTGTGGAACAGGCTTACAGTCCCCTGGAAGAGATAGATAAATAAGTAAACTGATCCTATGCTAAGTAGAAGACTAAAGCAGGGAAGAGGGGTGAGAAGTGTTGCTGAGGGTAATTCTAAGTGTAGGGAGGCAATGATGCAGATATCCAGCAGAAGGTGAAATGCCCTGAGGTGGGACGGACAAGGAGCTCAGAGAGGTACCATAGAACCTTCAAGATCATCTTCATCTTTGGCTTTTACGCTGAGATTGGAATCCAGGGAAGTTTGTGAGAAAAGTGATAGCATGAAGTATATTCAAATAGACAAGAAACTTGTAATCTGAATGGGAAGCAAAAAATATGATTTATAAGGAAACCATTGTGCTGAAACCTAAGTGATACCAGTTGACATCGTCTCATAAAATATCCGAGAGGAGTTGGCTTAGCAACTTCAAGGAGGTAACCTGGGAAAGATAAGAGATATTGGACGAGCATACTGCCTTGGCAATGGCCCTGACTATCAGATGCTCCTAGGTCTTGAGAGGCAGCAATACAGAAAATGGAGCCGCTGCCCCACACGTACAGCCTTGTGCTGGAAACCTGAATATCAACACACTCCACAGTTTCACCAGGGTTACAGGAATTACAAAACTGATTGTTTTTCTGTTCACCTTTAAGTGTAGTATAGGGGAAGGACGTGCACTCTTAAGAGCAGGTCTGAGGCTCAGTTCAGCCTGAAGTAGCCCCTCTAGGGGCCTCAGCCCCAGTCCCAGGCTGTGCCTTGGTTGGTAGACCCCTTCTTGTTCTAAGATCCTCATGGCACCTGAATGTCTTTGTCCTGTTCAACTGCTTCCATGGCCCTAAACCACACATGGTTGTTTTCTTTATATATAAAGTTGACCTTCATGTATTTTAATGTTTCCCATCCATTTATCAATTATCAAGCCAAAAGATACATATTTTTAAGAGCTATGGAAAAATAAATAAAAATATTTACATGTTAGATTGAAAAATTACTTTATTGGAAACAGAAGCTTGGTTTGAATTTTTCTAAATAATGCCAAGTGACAGGAGTCTTAAATAAGAAGAAAAAATAGAGTTATAATATTATAAGGCTACTCTTCTTTCTGAATGTAGTTTATGGAACCAATGGCTATCAGATCTCTGAATTGCTACCAGTGCATGATGGTAAATTAGCACTTAGCAGTGGAAAGCAACAGATTACACCTGAAACTTGCATTAAGATAGAACATACATTATCCTGAATAGCTGCAAATGTACACATTCATTTATGAGAACATTGGTGTTACATTTATGTTCTGAGTCTGTGGTGCATTTCAGAGACTTTGATAAAAGAACTTTTCAACAGAATGTCATCTCATTGGCCTCTTTCATTGGCATTTTTACCCACTTACAAGCAAAGGAAGAGGTCCATGATAAAACAGGGTAGAGGATCTGCCATATGACCAAGCCAGGAAGTATAAGAAGTAATTGTTCTAATTATTGATCATTACTGTTTAAAATTATATATTTCTCTTTCAATTCCTTTTTAACTCTACAAGTGTTGAGACTAGATAGATGATAGATATGTGTGTACATATATACATACATCCCTAGAGAGATAGACAGATAGATCATGGAGAAATAAATAGATATTACTTTATTTATCAATCATTGATATATATGATTTCTAGTTTTTAAATATGTGAGTTTAATGCTCTTCCCTCCCTCAAATTAGTTTCTACCTTTACCATACTATGGTCAGATCAATTCATTTATAGATATTAGTCGTTTGGTCTGGTAAGAAGCATTATCTTATTATTGGTTTGAGATTATATATATGACCAATAGATCAAATCTGTTAATCAAGCTGTTCAAATATTTTGCATTTCTCCTAAATTTTATTTGCTAGATCTATAATTTCTAACAAAGGTTTCTTAAAATTTTCTAATTTTTGTGGATTTATCTATTTATAATTTTGTTATATTTTATATTGAGTAACTTGGGGCTATACAACTAGATGAATACAAGTTCAGAATTGTTTATATCCCCCTAATGAATTGATCCTTTTATCATAAAATAATAGTAATAGTGCTTTTTGCCCAAAATATTTTTCTGATGTTAATATTCCTATATAATTTCTATTTTGATTAATAACTCCTTGCTATATATTTTCCATTGTTTCAAGTTTTGTGTATCATTATTTGAAGACATATTTTTTCAGTCCTGGAGTACATTTATCCATCTCCTCTTTTGTTTATTTCATCTCCTTCATTTTCTGAATTTTCTCTCTCTAACCCTTACTAAAGTAGGTTGGACCTTCTTAGTCCATTCTCCCTCTCCATCTGTGTTAATTTCTCTTATATTAAATTTTCATCTTTTTTCATTCCATGAGGCATTTGGGTAGTTTTTCTCAAAGCTGTTTTCTCATTTATTTATTTCCTCTTCTGATTCAATTCTGTCACTTCACTCAGCCCACGAGCAGAGTTTTTGTAGTCTCTTTGCCATAAAGACTATTGATGTTCCAAACTCTTGGTTGAGTCACTTCAGCCTTCTATCTCTCTTATACTGGAGATCTCCTCTTCCCCATGTGAAAAGTAAAAACCTAGTCGCAGCTTCTAGGGCTTCTGTCTGAGGCAAATACCCCTCATGTGCTTTCATTTGCTGTTCTAAACTTGTTTCTTCCTTGGTTCTGATACCTGAAGATGCTCTTTTTATTTTTTTAACTTTGTATTTTAAAAATATTTTTCTAACATATTTTTCCAACATTAGTCTGTGCTTGCAGTGGGAGGGGTTTCTTCTATTTTCAGCTCAGCCATTAGATTCCAGGAATTTTCATACAGGTGCCTGATATGTACAAATGCATTAGTATATTTTTAAAGGATGGTCTTCCTTGTACTCTTGCCTGGAAAATCCCATGGACCGAGGAGCCTGGTGGGCTGCAATCCATGGGGTCGCTGAGGGTTGGACATGACTGAGCGACTTCACTTTCACTTTTCACTTTCATGCATTGGAGAAGGAAATGGCAACCCACTCCAGTGTTCTTGCCTGGAGAATCCCAGGGACAGGGGAGCCTGGTGGGCTGCCATCTATGGGGTCGCACAGAGTCGGGCACGACTGAAGTGACTTAGCAGCAGCTTGATATTAAAGGTTGAGTTTCTTCCAAGTTTTTTTTTTTTTATTTCTAAAACAAATAGCTTTACAAAGCAAAAAGAATATACTGGGAAATAGTTCTGGGTGAGAACCAGCACACTACCAGGTTTTTATGTAAAACACATGATCATGTGATCAAAATGGCTTTCTAAACTAATTAAAGAATGTGATCTTTTTTTAAAACAAATCTTAGTTGCTTACAAAGGGAGAGCAGATTCATCTTTAAGTGTTCTTATGATTATCTGGATGAAATAACATATGGGACTCATTATTTCAGAGCAGAAAAATAATTAAGATTTTAATATGAAAATTATTAGAATAATCAGATTTTTGAGTGCAAAGTGTGCATTAGCCTCTCACATTTCAGTAGCATGGCAAATTCAAGCATACCCTTGCAACTTCCACTCATAACAGGAGAAATTAAGATGCCAGCTATTACCAAGACACATCATCTAATAAAGAAGTGCTTAATGTTCCTCCTTGAACAACAGCAATAATAAGTTGTGTTTTGGAACTTAGTGATTATGGAGAAAACTCTCTTATTTTTTAGGAAATTATCTAAAATTATATAGCCATCTTAAAAAATACAGCTATCAATGTATAATATACAGCTATCAATATATAAAATACAGCTATCAATGTATAATATACAGCTATCAATATATAAAACACAGCAAGTGCCCTACATACTGCTGCTGCTGCTGCGTAGTCACTTCAGTCATGTCCAATTTTTGTGCAACCCTATGGACTGTAGCCCACCAGGCTCCTCTGTCCATGGAATTCTCCAGGCACGAATACTGGAGTGGGTTACCATGCCCTCCTCCAGGGGATCTTCCCAACCCAGGGATTGAACCTGGGTCTCCTGCATTGCAGGCATATTTATCTCTGAGCCACCAGGGAAGCCCAAGTCCCCTGTATAGGAACCTTCCAGTTGTAAACTTTCAAAGATGCAGATGTGCATCCCATTAATGTCAGGTGTGAGTAAAGTTGCAGCTTGCCCTCTGTCTCCTATTGCTGGCGATCCTTCAGCTCTATCATCTTCTACCTCCTCTCCCTCCTCCAGTCAATAATTCCTCTTGCCTGTTTACTTGATACCAGACCCTGTATGCCAGCTTTTGTACTGTATTATTGTACTTTTCAAGGTACTATACTGTAAGATTAAAAATGTTTTCTTTTTTGTCTTATTTTTAATGTCTTATTTCTGTGAAAAGCATGATAAACTGATTATAGTACAGTACTATATAGCCAATTGTGTTAGTTGGATACCTCAGCTGACTTTGTTTCTTGGACTTACAAGCAAATTGGATTTACAAATGTGCTCTTGGAACAGAACTCATTTGTATGTAGGGAACTTACTGTATAGTGATCTTAAGATAATGTTAACTTGGAAGAGAGAATTGCAGCTAACAGGCTAAGTGGACTCTGTTGTCACAAAATGTCAGGTGAATTACTTATTCAGCACATGTAAGTTCTGCTTCTCTTGTTAATGTAAGGTGGCTACGTTTAGAACCACTTTTATAAGAGGGATGCTGCATAGTCCCTTCTAAGTCCATTCTCTCTACCAATGACATTTTCACTGTCACTCTTTTCCTTTGGTAGAAAGCAAATTTGATGGCCCTCTTTTCTTTACAACTTTATCAGACTTTCCCCTTTCTTTTAGTGAAGACAAATTTACATTTAATGACTCAGGAAGCTTTGCAGTGTGGGCTGCCTCCTGCCTCTGCCAAATTCCGTGCTGCACAATGACCCTGGTCTCTGGCTTCTCTGTGCTGAAATTCACTCATTCACTATCAAATGACAATGAAGTACTTCCAACAGAGGTCTTGGGATCTTGCAGAAATGATAGTGAATCATGTTACAAAATAGTAAAAAAAAAAAAAAGAAAGAAGAATATATATGTATGGGTATATATTAATCAGTGGACCTTGATTCACTGATTTGAAAGGGCTCATTCCAGTTTCCAAAGCATTGCAGAGATAGAGTTTAGGAAATATTCTTTTAAATCTTTTTTGCATTTCAAAAAACAAAATTACTTTATCTCTCATTCCTTCTCCACCCTGTGCAGCTTAGAACAGCGAAACTTGACTTTGGAAACAGAAATGATGAGCCTCCACGATGAACTGGATCAAGAAAGGAAAAAGTTCACAATGATAGAAATCAAAATGCGAAATGCCGAACGGGCAAAAGAAGATGCAGAGAAAAGGAATGACATGCTTCAGAAAGAGATGGAGCAGTTTTTTTCCACATTTGGGGAGCTGACAGTGGAACCCAGGAGAACCGAGAGAGGAAACACGATATGGATCCAGTGAGGGGCGCTGTCTCCCGCTGTCTCGAGCGGCCCTGGGAAGGATGCTGGGGATTCTGGTGGGAACATTATATGGCACCAGGTGGCTGGTCACCTGGCTGTACGGAGTTCTAGCTGGGGAAGGCATATCATTTATAGACATTATCCACCCATATCTTCAATGTGTACCAAAGTTGTATCATGTCCCATAATGCTACTGTTAAGTGTTACAACTGGATATGTGTATATAGAGTAGTTTTTAAAAAAGTAAACTAAAAACAAGAAGCATATCTCAAGAATTATTTTATTGCCAGTCTTGTATTTAAAATGTTAAATCAGTATGTCATTGCAATTTAGCTTGCTTTCAAGCTTCACCCCTTGCACTTAACATAAGCTATTTTTGGCATTGTGTTATCATCAGCTTATTTTATAGATCAATATTTTTATTTCCCCTTTTGCTGAGGAAATGAAGATAAGCAGATATATAAATATATAAAAATATATATGAGATGAGTTATTAAAGTGAAAAGAATACTTTGTGGCTGTGCTGTTTGTGCCAATAGACCTTGCCGTGACCAAAAAGAGAAATGTAAATAATTTTATAAAATACGATGGAATCCCCAGGAAACTTTGAATCACTCTATGAATTCTGCCCTTGACACTGCTCAGTTTTCTTGGTGAGATGGTTTGACACAGGAAATTTTAGATTAAGTAAAAAGATCTCCTTATTAATTCCCCTGGTCTGTCTTGCCCATGCCATAGACGCACGTCTCCTATGCAGGATACACTTTAGAGGGGGGAAAATCATTTAAAAAAAAAAAAAAAGAGCATTTAAGTAGTCATGCCTTGAATTACTCTTTCTGCTGGATGGTTATGAGAGAAAATTCTTCCTGCCATTGGGAAATTGAGAAACAATGTTTGCTAATTATGGTGTCCACGTTGAGCACCTGTCCTCTACTCCACCCCCATCCCCTACCAACCTCGCCCTGCCCTGAACTGCCCTCTGGAAATGCAAACAGTGAAATAGTATTACTGCATCTCTCTCAGTTACACTGCTGGAGTACGTGCCTTATATTCTTCTTTTGCTCAGGCTGACTGTTCGGTTGTCATCTAGGATCCTTTCCGAAAGAGAGCTGGCAAAGGTAGTTTGAAGCCAGAGGGAGGTGATGGAGGGAAAAGGGACCAGGAGAAGGAGGAGACAGTTTGGAAGAAACTATCCAGCTTCTAATTTGTTTTTGTTTTTTTTTTACAATATTGTCCTTCCCTATTAAAGCATAGTTATTCACAATAATTTTAAAATGTGAATCTTTAAAAGTCCGAAGGTGATAAATTTGTGAGTATCACTAATGATAACTTTCCAGACTCTCTAGGACTCTCTGGAGCTGGAGATTGGAGAGAACAATTCTTCACAATTAAATAAGACAACGATTTTGAGAAGCAAAGCGAATAAATCTTTTTCAGACTAGGACAGAAAGTCACAAAAGGCATAATTAGAAATAAATACTACTTGATTTTATGGGATTTTCATTGTTTGGAGGTTCTCTGTTTGTGTATATTTATTTTCAAGGGGACAGTAACCTTTACAACCTCTGTTCTTGTCACTGTGCTGCCTTTGTTTATATACTCACACTGAGCAAGCTTATGTGGTCCTTTGGTATTAACTGTCTCTATAACAACAGTTCCTTTATCTTTAGTTCCCTTTTCTCTCTCTCTTCAGTTCTGTAGCACGATACTCCTACCCAGATATCCTATAGAAAATTCAAATGCAAAATGTGCAAAAATGATCTCTTGTCTTCTCCCAAGTCCCTGCCTTAGTTAACAAAAACCACAGACTCATAGGAAGCTGTATGTTACAATAGTAAAAATCAAAGACTATGCAAACTGCCCATGTTCAAATTTTTTCCAATTGTCCAGCTGTTACTAAATCTTCTGTGCATCTCTTTTTTCATCTGTAGAATGACTGGACATAATAAAAATAATGCTTTCATAGATTTATGTGGTTTCAGCAAGGTAGCTTATATCAAGTTGAGGACGGTACCTAGTATACAAGAAGGACTCCATCACTGTTAACTGGAATTTGTCTCTACTATACCCTCTTCTTCATGTTAACATTCACTCATCAAGTACTGTCTAGTCTACCCATCACTCACCTTTTACATCTGTTCGCTTTGATCAATTTCTGCCCATCTCTTGATGAAAGCATCTCACCCAGCCCCTTGTGTTTTGGTATTTCATTTGCAGATTGCTCTTTCTAAGTCATCCTTCTGACCATTGTAGCCTTGTTAATAACATTCAAATGCCCCTCACACAGTATATATGACTCTAACCTGCAGTTTCAGTCTCAGATCCTGCCACTTCCTCCCATACCTGCAATGCTATCTCATGCCTCTGGAACATTCCACCTTCTTTTTCTTTAAGAATTTTTTTTTAAATATGGACCATTTTTAAAGTCTTTATTGAGTCTTTACAATATTGTTTCTGTTTTTGTTTTGTTTTTTGGGTCATAAGGCAGATGGGATCTTAGATCCCTCACCAGGGATCAAACCTGCACCCCCTGCATTGAAAGGAAAATCTTAACACTGGACCACCTGCAAAGTCCCTCCACCTTTTATCATTGTGCGCATCTTGACTGCCTTCCTTCTATCTGGCACACACCAACCATGTGTTTTTTTGTTTTTGTTTTTTGCCAAATCAAATGTCAGTTCAGTTCAGTTCAGGCGCTCAGTCGTGTGACCCCATGGACTGCAGCATGCCAGGCCTCCCTGTCCATCATCAACTCCTGGAGTTTACTCAAACTCATGTCCATCAAGTCAGTGATGCCATCCAACCATCTTATCCTCTATCATCCCCCTCTCCTCCTGCCTTCAATCTTTCCCAGCATCAAGGTCTTTTCAAATGAGTCAGTTCTTCCCATCAGGTGGCCAAAGTATTGCAGTTTCAGTTTCAGCATCCATCCTTCTAATGAATATTTAGGACTGATTTCCTTTAGGATGGACTGGTTGCATCTCCTTGCAGTCCAAGAGGCTTTCAAGAGTCTTCTTCAACACCACAGTTCAAAAGCATCAATTCTTCGGCACTCAGCTCTCTTTATTGTCCAACTCAGACATCCATATATGACTACTGGAAAAACCATAGCCTTGACTAGATGAACCTCTAGATGAACCTTTGTTGGCAAAAGTAATGTCTCTACTTTTTAATCTGCTGTCTAGGTTGGTCATAACTTTTCTTCCAAGGAGTAAACGTTTTTTAATTTCATGGCTGCAATCACCATCTGCAGTGATTTTGAAGCCCCCCCAAAATAAAGTCAGCCACTGTTTCCACTGTTTCCCCTTCTATTTGCCATGAACTGATGGGACCAGATGCCATGATCTTGGTTTTCTGAATGTTGGGCTTTAAGCCAACTTTCTCATTCTCCTCTTTCACTTTCATCAAGAGTCTCTTTAGTTCTTTGCTTTTTGTCATAAGGGTGGTGTCATCTGCATATCTGAGGTTATTGATATTTCTCCTGGCAATCTTGATTCCAGCTTGTGCTTCATTGAGCCCAGCATTTCTCATCAAATGTCAGCTCCCCTTTAAAGCTTCCTAAGATCTCAATGGAAGGTTAGTTGTGCTTTGTGCTCCCAATTTATATATATCTTTGTGCTCCCAATTTATATATATATCTCTTTTACCCTTTTCCATGTCTGATTGTTTTCTTCACCAAGTTAAAAAGCAGTTTAGGAAGCAACAAAGTAGAATGGCAATTGCAGGAAGCTGAGAACCATACAAAAGTAAGCATCTTAGAAGTTAGAACAGGATATGGAACAATGGACTGGTTGGAAATTGGGAAAGAAGTACGTCAAGGCAGTATATTGTCACCCTGCTTATTTAACTTATATGCAGAGTACATGCAGGCTGGATGAAGCACAGGCTGAAATCCAGATTGCCAGAGAAATATCACTAACCTCAGATATGCAGATGACACCAACTTTATGGCAAAAAGCAAAGAGAAATGAAAAAGCCTCTTGATGAAGGTAAAAGAGGAGAATGAAAAAGCTGGCTTAAAACTTAGCATTCAGAAAACTAAGATCATGGCATCCAGTCCCATCACTTCATGGCAAATAGATGGGGAAACAATGGAGACAATGGGCTGTTTTCTTGGGCTCCAAAATCACTGCAGATGGTGACTGCAGCCATGAAATTAAAACATGCTTGCTACTTGGAAGAAAAGCTATGACCAACCTAGACAGCATGTTAAAAAGCAGAGACATTACTTTGTCCACGTAGGTCCATCTAGTCAAAGCTATTGTCTTTCCAGTAGTCACGTATGGATGTGAGAGTAGGACTATAAAGAGAGCTAAGCACCATAGAACTGATGCTTTTGAACTGTGGTTTTGGAGCAGAGTCTTGTGAGTCCCTTGGACTACAAGGAGATTAAACCAGTCCATACTAAAGGAATTCAGTCCTGAATATTCACTGTAAGGACTGTTTTGGCCACCTTATTCGAAGAACTGACTCATTTGAAAAGATCCTGATGCTGGGAAAGATTGAAGGTGGGAGAAGAAGGGGATGTCAGAGGATGAGATGGTTGGATGGCATCACTGGCTCGATGGACATGAGTTTGAGCAACCTCCAGGAGTTGGTGATGAGCAAGGAAGCCTGGCGAGCTCCGGTCCATGGGGTCGCAAAGAGGCAGACATGACTAAGTAGCTGAACTGAACTAGACTGAATATACCTTAGACAAGATGCAAAATAATGATAAGTTATTTAAACTTTGAGCCTTAGTTTTTTTCATCTGTAAAGTGAAGATGATAACTCTTACTTTGAGGTGATGTGCCCTGGGCCTATCCAAGTGCCTGCCACGTAACTTGACTGATAATTCTATTGATAAATGGAGTTTCTTCAGGCACCAAAAAGATATCTTATTGATTTTAAGTGCCTCCTCATCCATCACCACCGGCCTTCCCAGGTGAAGCAATGGTAAAGAATTCTGCCTGCCAGTGCAGAAGATGCGAGAGATGCAGATTTGATCCCTGGGTTGGGAAGATCCCCTAGAGTAGGAAATGGCAAACCACTCCGGTATTCTTGCCTGGAGAATTTCATGTACAGAGGAGCCTGGTGGGCTACAGTCCATGGGGTCACAAAGAGTTAGACAAGACTGAGCACACACACTCTTCACCATTATTATGCCACAGAGTAGCAGCAAGGAGAGTTAGCAGTAAATTTTGTCTTTGCTTTATGAGGGATACTGTTATTAATTTTAATTATAAATCTTAGTGATGACAATCTTTAGTCAATGTATGCTGTGAGCAATGTCCATCTGGATTTCTATTGGTTTTTGTATTAATTCATCCAAAAGCCTAGAAAAATATCAATGCAAATTGACATAAGAATAAATTGGAAATATACAGGTAGTGTTGAGGGCTCATTTGCTGCATTCTGTATATATTTCTTTAAAACTCTTTAGACAACTGTGATGATTTTTACATTATGGGCTCGGGAAAAAAGACTTGCTTCCAAGTGGGTCTGTAGTACTGGTTTGACTTATCAAATTATATGGCTGTNCTTCTTGCACCCTGTGAGACTTGAAAACACACTTAGGTCCCAGGCGGCTTCTACGCTTTTATTCAAAGGAAGCAGCCAGGGTGTGAATGAAGTATTTTGCCTTGTTTGAATTCACAAACCACAGGGAAAGAGTGCTGGATCGGTGGCTCCTGTAGATCGCTTTCATTGTTCTCTTTATAGTCTTCTTAATAGGACCAGTGGGAAATGAGCCAAGTGTCAGCACTGCCCAGCTGAAGAGCCTCTTGTTGCCAAGTGACTTGGATAACGAACAGTTTCCCAGGCAGCCTGACTTTACTGAACCTACTCTAGAGCTTCGAGCGGAAAGTTTAGCCAATGAAAAGTGTGTTAACATCCCATTTATGGCTCAGGTCCAGGGCTGAATGACACTCTTTATTTATGGACTATGTGTACCTGTTGTCATCATAGCCCCTTAAAGGTCAAGCCCAGGTGAGGCCAGCCCACACAGGAAGAAGTCCTTTTGTTTTATCTTAGGGGTCCCTTTCTTAAGTGGAGAGTACAGGTAACAGGATAACACTGAATTGTCTGAGTGAGGAGTCAAGTTGGACTATTTGCTTGAAGCACAGCTATCTCTTGGCTCTGAGGGGAGCCCTTAAAGAATTTGTGAAAACACCAAGTCCATCCTAGCCCTTTCCTCCCAACACACACGTTCCCTGCCTCCACAAGAGTCATTAGAATTGGCTAACGATTCTTAGCCAATTAGAACAGGCTAATTGAATAGAACAGGCTAACAGAAGTGAAGAACACTTCACCCTCTGTTGTTGTTGCCATTTAGTTGCCCAGTCATGTCTGACTCTTTTGTGACCCTATGGACTATAGCCTGCCAGGTTCCTCTGCCCCTGGGATTTCCCAGGCAAGAATTCTTGGAGTGGGTTGCCATTTCCTTCTTCAGGGGATCTTCCTGACCTAGGGATCAATCCATAACTCCTGCTTTGGCAGGTGGATGCTGCTGGGCCACCTGAGAAGCCCTCACCCTCTGTTACTTTTCATCAAAGTAGCTAATGGTCCATGTTGCTTGTCTCCGCCTGTGAACTCATCCCCATCTTGCTCAGCATATTCCCATGTTTGCTTCAAACTCTGATCCCTCCCCCACCCCCCAACATTTCCATTACACCTTCTAGATCTGCCAGCGTCCCCTCTACATCTTTCTTGAAGCAGCTATGTCCTAAAGACATGGCTGTCCTGCAGCCCTCTCCAGAATGGCCTATTTTTCCTTCCCACAACACAATTCAACACAAATGATAATTCCCACAATTATCATTAGCCTGACAGAGAGGAAGGTCTCTCTTTGCTTTTTATTGCTCCTTTCAGAGTGTTAATCCTCTCACCTCCCTAAGAACCTTCTTGGAAGTACATGTCACATGAAAGAGTATTTTTAGCATCCAATCAGCTGTTTGTCCTCACCTCTGGCCAAGCAGCTCCTCAGCCTACTCGGTCCTGAAAAATCTTACTCTCCTTTGCCCAAACATCAGCCACCTATGCCCAAGGTTGACCTCACACCATGGCGTTACAAAAAATTGTTGCTGTTCTTGGGTCGCTAAGTCGTGTCTGATACAGTGACCCCATGAACTGCAGCATGCCAGGCTTCCTTGTCCTTAACTATCTCCCAGAGTTTGATCAAATCAGGTCTACTGACTCGGTGATGTTATCTAACCATCTCATCATCTGTCATCCCCTCCTCCTCCTGCCCTCAATCTTTCCTAGCATCGGAGTCTTTTCTAATGAGTCGGCTCTTGCATCAGATGGTCAAAATATTGGAGGTTCAGCTTCAGCATCAGTCCTTCCAGTGACTATTCAGAGCTGATTTCCTTTAAGATTGACTGGTTTGATTTCCTTGCAGTCCAAGGGACTCTCAAGCCTAGCATTTCATATGATGTACTCTGCATACAAATTAAACAAGTGAGGTGATAATATACAGCCTAAAAATAACTGCACTATCACCAAAATGTCTGTACCAAGCATCCGATCTCTGATTATCACCTCTTCTCTTTCTAGATCAGTCCTTTTTGCACCATCACTCCAACAATTCTTGAATACTCCCAAAGTATCTCAGAGCCATGGACTTGCCTAAATTTTCACAAATTATTATCCCCTCATGCCATCCCTCATAGCATCACTTCCTTCTTTGACCAACTTAGCTTCTGTGGCTCTCCATCATATTTATTCCTTGAAGTAGGGAATGGCAACCCATCCCAGTATTCCTGCCTGGGAAATTCCATGGACCAAGGAACCTGGTGGGCTACAGCTCGTGGGGTGCCAAAGAGTCAGACACAACTGAGCACACGCTCACACACTCCACTCTCAAATCCCTTCATCTTCTCTTCCACCACTCCACTCACCTGGGAAGCAAAGAAAAGAGCTCAGCTTTGGCTAAATCCAATTTCTGCTTCCTCCTAACCTTCATCTAAAAAACTAAACGTGGCTGAAGAGCAAAGACCACTGACTGACTTGTCTACCTTATATAAAAATGGCTCGTTTCCCTCTCATTGTTGTCCAATAACTTATCTTTGTAATTTTTAAGATCTATTTCACACTTCATAAGCCCCATGAGCTCTTTCTATCCTCATATTCAGCTGATAATCTTACTTATATAACCTTACTTACCGATGGCCTCTTTTTACTGAGGACAAAAAAAAAAAAAAAAAAAATCCACAGAGCACATGAGATTTTAGCTCCCCAACCAGGAATCAAACCCACACCGCCTGCATTGGAAGGTGAAGTTTTTTACTTCTGGACGACTAGGGAAGTCCCTGTTTTAATGTTTCATCGTCATGTCTACCAGACAACCTACACCTGCGCCGTACACCCATCTTAGCTCTTGTTCCAAAAACCATGCTGCCTGCTCCACCCAGGCCGATGATTCCTCTTTGAGAGCACACCTCTCCTATTCCAGAATATTGCTCCTTCAAATAGATACTCTTTCTCTCTTGCATTAGATATTTTGCTCTTAACTATTAAGCCCGCCCACACATACTTACACTTTGGTAACTTTAAAAAATCCTTTCATCTTATATACATATATGTCTAATTTCAACATCACTCTTCTGCTTCACTATTCATGAAAAAAAAAAAAACTTGAATTTTCTGACTTCATTTCTAACTTCTCGCTTCCCATGTTCTCTTGAACTCAGTGGAATCATGCTTTCTTGCTCAAAATTGCAGAGAAACTACCGTAGTCATGGTCAACCATGACCTTCATAAAATCAAGTCCAATTGTCAACCATCTCCATCTTAACTGCTCAGTGACGTCTGTGGCGCCCACTCCCTCATTTTTGAAACACTTTGTTTGGCTTCCAGGACAGCACATGTTCCCGGTTTTCCCTCTGCTTTACTAGACATTCTTTAGAACACCCTCCTGTTCCTGACTTCAGTATGTTGGAACAAGAGGTACATTCATCTTTAGACTCTTCTTATCTACCCTCAACCTCTTAAGCCTCTTATAATCTCCTTGTTTCAATCAACACTTATGACTCTCAAATTTATGTTTCCGTTCAACTTCTTTCCTATCTCCAACCTCATGGAAACTCCAGCTACTTCATATGAGTATCTAATGAACTGACATTTCCAACAAGAAATATGAATTTCTTCACAAATATGTTCCTAGCCCATCATTCTCAGTCAACTGCACCATCATTTACCTTGCAGCTTAGATTTCTTAAAAATGCAATCATTCCTTCATCTGTTTCTTCTGTATCACATTTCAATCCATCAGCAGATCTTGTCAACTATACCTTCACAATGTATCCTTAAGTAGACTCTGACTCCAACTCCTTCTCAGCACTAGCTCTTCTTAGCCCAAGTTCCATCATGCTTTTCTGGATCCTGATACACCTTAC
This sequence comes from Redunca redunca, assembly GCA_006410935.1. NCBI lineage: Eukaryota > Metazoa > Chordata > Mammalia > Artiodactyla > Bovidae > Redunca > Redunca redunca. The sequence goes on along the minus strand of SJYQ01000622.1, from coordinate 519,261 downwards.
AATGGATTCTTCGTTTCCATTCTTGTCTTTTTTCTTAACCTCCTCTCTACTCAGCAGCAAGGGAGGTACTTTTTAAAAAGAAATACTATGGCATTTCCATGCTCAACTCTATCCATCATCTTCCCATGCTAGATCAAATCCCAAGATCTTGTCATGCTCTGACTCTTTCTACCTCTTCAATCTCATTTATTAACAGTTCTCTTGTCCATTCTGCTTTATTCACAAGAGGTAGTGTGTGCTCAGTTTTGTCTGACACTTTGAGATCCCCTAGACTGCAGCCCACCAGGCTCCCCTGTCCATGGAATTTTCCTGCCAAGAATACTGGAATGGGCTGCCATTTCCTCCTCCTAGGGATCTTCCCGATCCAGGGATCAAACCCACACCTCCCCAGTCTCCTGAATTGGCCAGGCAGATTCTTCACCACTGAGTCACTGGGGAAGCCCTTTATTCACAAGACTCATTCTTTATATATACAAACAAGCTCTTACTCCAAGGCCTCTGAACTTGCTTGTCCCTCAGACACTAATATAACTCATTCCCTCACTTTATTCAGGTCTCCGCTCAAATATCACCTCTTCTGACAACCTTGCCCTGATCACCTCATCTAAATGATACCCCTTATCATGCCTTATCCTTTTAACTGCTTTGTTTTCTTAGTGCTATACAGGACCTTGGGTGTCCCTCATTGCTCAGTTGGTAAAGAATCTGCCTGCAATGCAGGAGACCCCAGTTCGATTCCTGGGTCAGGAAGATCCGCTGGAGAAGGGATAGGATACCCACTCCAGTATTCTTGGGCTTCCCTTGTGGCTCAGCTGGTAAAGAATCCATCTGCAATGAGGGAGACCTGGGTTCCATCCGTGGGCTGGGAAGATCCCCTGGAGAAGGAAAAGGCTACCCACTCCAGTATTCTGGCCTGGAGAATCCCATGGACTATATAGTCTATGGGGTCGCAAAGAGTCAGACATGACTGAGTGACTTTCACTTTCACTTTTTCCAGTGTGCATAGAACAATCATGGGAAGACTGAAGTACTTAATCAATATCTGTGGCATGGGTCAGTGAGTGAATGTTCAGAGTTCAATGTCAAGTTTCTAGTTCACATATTCAGTGATGTTCTGAGTTGGAATTTCTAACAGAAAATGACAAATGACTAAACTCTGTCTTATTTTAGGGCTCCAACAACCCCCATAGACTGAACAAATTTCAAAGATTTGGCTTCCTATGAGAGCATCAGTGCAGAGAGACTCCAGTATCTGCTGATGATGTTATTTACTCACTTGGATACTTTGAAATATGAGCCTCAAGCTCAGCATTCAGGCCCAATAGCTCTCGGAAGAAACATATATCAAAATGAATTTTATATTATGTAGAAAAAAGCATCCATGCTATTTTTGTTGTTGTTGTTTTTTAGCCTCTGAACTTCTTATCTATTTTTTTCCCAGGATACAAATATCATAAGTCATTGGCAAGGTGTCAAAATGCCATCACATTTCTCCCTTTTTCTGGAGACTGAAATTTGTTGTGGTCTTGTTGCTAAGTCTTGTCCGACTTTTTGGCACCCCCAGGGACTGTGCCCAGGCTCCTCTATCCATGGGGTTTCCCAGGCAAGAATACTGGAGTGGGTTGACATTTCCTTCTCCAGGAGATCTTCCCAATGCAGGGATCCAACCCACATCTCCTGCATTGGCAGGCAGAATTCTTTACTGCTGAGTCACCAGGGAAGCCCTTCAGTAATTGTAATTATGTACAATTAGACAAAATGATAACATCTAAAGAAGCAGATTCTGTGTTTCATTTGCTTTAAGAGAATAATAAAAATTGAATCATTCAAATCATGCCACTAATTTGAACACATTATTTTAAAAGAAAGTAATATATGAGTTAAAGATGTTTTGCTTTAACCACTTATTTTTAAACTGTTAAGCTTTATTTACTCTGAAGTTGTGAGGACAAGAACTATGATGTATTTATCTCCTACCAAGGACACATAAAGAGATGTTCAACAAATGGCTTTGGAGTGAATGAATGTGCCACTTACGAATGTAACTCAGAATTTAAATTAGAAATTTAGAGCAATTTTCTGAGAGCTTGATTTGCACCAAATCCAAGTTTGCAAAATACTAACATTAAGAAATAAGCAATTGCTTTTTGAAAGTCTTCCTTTTATAAAAGAAGCACTTTAATATCAATAGTTTCCTTGGTCCATGTAAAATATTATTTGATTTATAAAAATTGATTTTGTGTATAGTTAGTTGTTCATAAATAATCCTTTGACAAATGCAAATATAAAAGTATTCATGAAAAGCAAATTGTGAGAAATACACTTTTCTAGGAAGAGTGTGGAGAGTTTTTAAGATGAATAACATTTTATATCTGCTTTTGAGTTGCACACAACGTGTATCATTGGGCAAAAAGAAGAAAAAGGACAGAACCAGAAGTGCAGTGTCAAGGAAGTGAACCATGGAGTAAAATTTGAATCTTCTAAATTGCATTTCAGACTTATTTTATATTAAGTTTTATACTATGATAAACAAGTCTTTAATATGTGACAAGAGAGGATGGGAAATTCCAAAGTGGGGTTTGATTCTTGTGTATGTACCATCACACTTCATGTGCTCAGGAACTGTACATGTCTACAGTATGTTTCAGTAACAAAAGAGAAGACACTGATCAAAAAGGATGAACAGACCAAATTCAGTCTGGACCTGGGGAGATGACTTGCCACGTTCATTGGTCCCTGACGTGAACTAATCTGAGACAATAGCGTTTTCAGTGTGTTTCACTACTTGCAAATGTCTTCCAGGTATGCCTTTCAGACTTCGGGGAGGAGAGAGATGCAACAAATAGCTTTCTGATAAATGCATAAGGTCAAAAACCTCTACCTTTAGTATAACCCAGTGCAACTGCTGAGCAAACAGAATCCTCCTTCTAGAATGGTTGTTGCACAAGCAAGAAAGGCAGTTTTCAAGATATCTTTATTCTCACTGTCAATGCAGTCAAAATGACCCACATATTTGGTAACTTTTCATGGCACCTGGTATGCACCAATAACTCCTCTGATCCTTTCTCTCCATAAGCAGTCTTATGGAATGTGATTCCTCTTCTTTGTATTGTATTTTCAGGTACCTATACTTGGCCACTTTTAAACTTATTTTATTAACAGAGTAAAGATATGTGATTTAAAATATAAGCTATGCCAGAGATAACAAATGGCTTTTGGTTTCTATTTTTCTCATATATAAAAGGTTCAGTTCAGTTCAATTCAGTCACTCAGTCTTGTCCGACTCTTTGCGACCCCATGAATCGCAGCATGCCAGGCCTCCCTGTCCATCACCAACTCCTGGAGTTCACCCAAACTAAACTGTGTTAACTCAAAAGAATAGGTATGTTTATCTTCCAGATTTTCTTTGTAATAGTTAGCTGGTTAAATAAAACATTGTATTTACAGAAATAGAAGGCCATTCCTCAATTTTTCAGATGTTTACAGCTTAACATGGGTTTGGTGACCTTATCAAGACATAAAATCATAAATTCACTGAGGAGTAAGGTTAACTACCATATAGACACACACACACACACACACACACACAACAACAACAACTTTGACATCTCTCTTGAGTGATGAGATTAGAAGAAACTAATCCCAAATGAAAACAGAGCTTTCTACATGGTCACATATGTATTACACACTCATCACCCAAAGTGAGAAAGTAGGTCACTCCTCATTTCTTATTTATTCCCTGGTACAATCAGGCTGCACAATGAAATCATGTGATATGCTTCAGAGCTACTGTCAGGACATAAAACCCAAGACAATTAGTAGCACGACAACAGTTAGCAACAGGCAAACTCCAACAGTCTGGGTTTGGATTTGGTTTTATGTTACTAGAAGCAGATTTGCTCTGTTTTTTAATAGTTCATAAGAAACAGAAATCACAATGTATCAACTTCATATCCACCTACAAAGAGTTCAAAAAAGCCAAAGTTCTCCCCCCATTTATCCTCTTGTTTCATCAACATCTTGAAAATAAAAAAGGAAAAAAACACACACACACACACAAAATGAAAAAGTGAGATAGGACACAAATGATTTAAATAATTTCAATCCTTATTAAACATCACTGAAGTGCATTTGATCTATCAGGCTGACTTTCAGTTCTCACCACTAAGACCTTGCAAAGAAACTGGAGGTGCGTAGTTTTGCTTTCCAGGGGTGATCTAGAACTGTAAAGGTGAGATGTGTATGAATGTGTGTGTGTGTTTTAAGTCGATTTCATAAACACGGACACAGGACAATTCTCATCATTTGTAATGGTCTTTGGAGTCCAATCATGCAGAGTAACAGGCAGGTGTAAGTTAGGTCTTGTTGCAAGATATACATGGCAAGGTGAACAGTTCAGTGCTAACTAGGGGCGGGAGATTTCTGTCCATTAGGATATACTGGCCATTGGTCCCACATAATCAAAAGTTAGATGTACAGGAGTTCATATACAGAGATCTTCCATTTCAGCTTGTTGACCAAGGAAATGAGTCAAAGTGAGCCATTTCAGGCAGCGAAAGAACTGTCCAAGTGCTAAAAGAGATAAAATCTTATATTTTAATCACATGGAAAATAATTAGTGTAACTATGTACATTATAAGTTGATTGTTGTTCTTAGAGAAAGGAGTTTCTATTCTGGGTTCAATAATCTCTGTGGAAAATATGCACGTTGGGCATTGTGAGCAGGGTAGAGGGTGGAGATTTCTCTTCAGACCCAAAGTGATTGGAAGCAAAGATTCCTCAGTCTATTTAATCCCTTTCTCTGAGCTATACAAGATAAATTCTCTCCAGCTAACCTGGTTGATAGCATTCATCACAGAGCATGATTCTTCTAAGATTTAGATTATCGTATATTGAGAATTACATAGAAATAGATTTGGAATAATTTAGATTTTGCAATGACTATTTAAAATTTTAAAGTCTATTTTGCTTTCTCTGCCCCCCACCCCTTCCCTGGCAAGCCATAAAAGGATTTATCTAATCTCACCTATTCTACTTATTCTATTTGTCAAGGCCTATTTTCTGATTTACCAGTCAGCTGCTATCAGTATCCTTAGGTAATATTTTTCTGATAATGACAACAGACTGAGAAAAACTATACAGTTCCCTGGCCTTCAATTAAATAGTTTACTCCAAGTGGAGGTAACAGATCAGGCCCTGGTCCACCTATGGGGTACATTCTCTCAAAGCTCAGTCATCAGATTCTTGAAGATGCAAGATTATTATCAGTTTTTATTCCATAAGAAGAAATTTGTTTATTAGGTCAGTGTATCTCTTTTGGACACACTGGCCAACAGAATACATATAGAAATATCAAAGTGGTGGTGGTGGTTTTGCCAAGCTCTCTCAAAAATCTAGTTTTTCCTGCACATGGACATGTAGCTATCCCTCCTGTAAAATACTATAAAACATTTCTTGAAGGATCATTATGAAACTACTTGCCCTTTAAGGAAGGTCAGGCCAACTTTGCATTCTGAAAGGAACCCCAACCATAGGCAGGAATCTCACTTTTCCCAATAGTGACCTGACACCCCCCTATCTGAAAAGCAGGAGAGACCTTTTGAAGGAATGGGTGACTGCACCGGAAATGTTTGTTTTTTCAAGAAAAGAAGATTCAGTGCAGAACACAGCATATTCTGTGGATGTGGTAACAACATAATCACCTCCTGAAGAGACTCTAATAAAATGGACCCAAGATTGTGAAGGGTGGATGGACTTCTGCAATGATGGTTCTTTTTGTTGGCCTATCACCTGTTGCTTTGATAATCTAGGAAAATTAATTGTAGAAGCTGTCAAGAAGCTAACCCTTAGCTTGCTTTGTAATACATGATATCTCAATATAAAGGTTGTTCCATTTTTCCTTGACTGGAGGGAGTTCTGGCTAAAGGTAACCCATTTCCGAGAGACAACAGGAGAGGCCAGACTAGTGGAGTTTAGGGAAGTAAGTCAGTAGCAAGTGGAAGTAGCAAGTAACGGGGGTGGGGAGGGGGGTGGACTTTAGGTAGTTCTTGCCTGGTTTCATCTGAGTGGAAAAAAAAATCACTTCCACATACATGAGAGAGAGTCTAAATGTCGAGTGGTTTGAAGACGCTGGCTGGAGATTTCCTTTTGTCTCCTGATGTTGTTTTGTGGCTGATGAAATTCTCCCTGGGATTCACTCTCTTTCAACAGCTTCGTGCTCTCTGCACGTAATCTCATGTGGTTAAACAGCCAGGAGGGGAGAGGCCGCAGGTATAGCAAGAGAAGAGCACAGAGAAAGGAGATAAGCAAAGAAAAAGGAAAGCAGAGAAGAGAAGCTTTAAAGGGGGAGGGGGAGGGAGGGGGAGGGTTGAGANGGTATAGCAAGAGAAGAGCACAGAGAAAGGAGATAAGCAAAGAAAAAGGAAAGCAGAGAAGAGAAGCTTTAAAGGGGGAGGGGGAGTGAGGGGGAGGGTTGAGAGAGCGTGACACAAGGAAAATTGAGAGAACTCATGTGAATGTGGAAGCATCTTCCCGATCAGATCGTCTGCAGTATTCACCAAAAGCAAGGGCAGCAAGGTAGAGACACTGGGCCACTTCTATTCCAGGGGACAAGCTGCACAGTCTAATAATTTTTCTCTCCATTTTGAACAAATGACCTCTTGTCATGAAATCTATGGTGCAAAGCAATCCCTGGTAAATGGCAGCACTGCTCCCGTGGCAATGGTGGGAGTTGATTCTATTGCTTAGGAAAAGATACGGCTTCCCTATCGTTGGGTTTAAGGCAGTTTTCAGAGCACTGGCATTCTTGTCTGCTCTGTTTTCAGAGGGATTCCATTTGCCCATCATCTCACACTCAACCAACCATCCTGCGTGTTTCACTTCTTCTTCAGCTGAAATACTACCACATTGGTGAGCACCAAAATGGTCAGAGTTCAAAGAGTTGTGATGGATACTTCACTAGAGTGAATAAAAGGAGAAGGGTCGACCTGGTCCTGTTATTGCTGAGAAGTTATCCTGGTGTCGCCTTGTATGGAACCAGGATGTTTCACAGTGCCTCCTTCAAGTGCCTGGGAAAGCACTTTCATTTATTTTTGAGCTAAATTCAGGAGATTTTGCTAGACATTGACATCAATGCTTCATGGCTTTTAAGACACTCTATTGCTAAAGCTATTTAGCAGCAGTAACTTATGGGCAGAGTTATTGCTGTCATGTCAACTTGTGGTACAAATCTCAGATGATCAGCCCTTCTTGAATTGTTGAAATTTATGAAAAAATAAATAAACATGAGACATCGGCCACATTAAGGAGTCGGGGAAACCCCTGAGGAATGTCTGTGGATGTTTTCAAATGCTAACCTGAGGATCGCCCTGGGCTTTGGGTATTTTTTTTAAGTAATTTTTTTTTTAATTCCAGAAGAGGGAAGTAATACTTCTTCTCAAAATAAAACCTTGACAAGGTATAAACACGGAAAGTAGCACAGTCATGGAAAACACAACCCACAATCTAAAAATAGCCTAGGCAAATTCATTTTTTGTTAGGGATACCATGTAGAGGCAGCCCCCCTCTATTTCAGAGAAGGGTTCCCATCAGATATGGATGCACTAACCCTGCCTCACTAGCTGCCAATCTCTTCTCAGTTGTGACACATAATTTGCAAACGACAAATGAGGGTCTCCTTTCTAAAACAGGAATGTCGGTGTCTCCTAGAATCTGGGTCATAGCTCCTTTAGTTCTTCCTCCCACCTGGCCACACTACCCTAGCCTCTCCTACCCACTCATTATCAGAGAAAAGACCCTCAGCTGTTATGCCTACCTTCCTTCTAAAGGTCAAACCATTCAGTACCTGGAAACTGTTACCCTCTCCCGCCCCGCACTGTACATAAGCATCACATATGTTCTTTCTACAAATTGGTTTACAGGTGCCATTTAATCAGTTCAGATTTGGAAGCTACATCTTCAAGGGTCCAAGAGAACTCACTCCCTCCCCATATTCCGCCCTTTACACATTTTCTTATAAGACATACAGCTTAATCAATTAACAAACTAAATAGCTTATATACGGGCAATATATTACAGATGGGTTTATGTCAGAGTAATAGATCACATGAAATGGACCATGTGGTACCCCAGTGCGTGATGTCTCGGGAGAGCTCTGAGGACACTGACAGTAGCATCTCTAAGTAAGTGGTGCTGTATGAATACAGACACATGCGGATCTGTATCTACATCCATCTGACTAGGCCAATAGGAGCAGGTAGATGCAAGATAGAGACACACACATGCTGGATGGGGCCACTGCACACCTTGTCATGCCATTTGAAAGGGCAGTTACAGGTCACTGGTTCTGCAGCCATTAAAATTACACTTTATGGAGAAGGCTTCTCTAATTGTGTTTGATTTGCTTTCTGTAGTAAAAGCATCATTGGAAGAATACCAAAGCAAGAGCAACTAGGTGTTAAATATACATTTGGCTTAGCTGCAATACAGAACTCTGGAAAAGAAGCAGGCTGAAAGATGTGTTTCAATTTTAAACTCAGATTCTCTCCCTTGCCACGTTCTTGGCGTTGCGTGTCTGCGTTTGCGTGTGTGCGTGAGTGTCTGTGTGTGTGTGTTCCATCACATCATCTCCTGAAGAACGCTGGGTTTCGCAGGCAGGCGGCTAGTCACCTGCAACAACCCAGGGGTCCTGCCGAGGCTTCCAGGCTGCTGTCAGTGTCAGATGCCAGGGTCTGGTCGGTGGACATGGAGGAGATGTCGTTGACAGATGAGGAAGGAGGGAGACTCTCACTGCTGTTCACGGCTGCACCTGTGCTAAGAAAACGAAGACCGACATGACTAAACCTGGAACCAGACTCAGCTGGGTGTCACTCAGCGGACAAGTGTGTGCACATACGATAAGGCAGTGGTCCCCAACCTTTTTGGCACAAGGGACCGGTTTCATGGAAGACAATTCTTCCACAGAGCAATAAGGGGGGGATGGTAGGGGGATGATTCACGTGCCTTGCCTTTACTGTGCATTTTATTTCTCTTATTATTACATCAGCTCCATCTCAGATCATCAGGCATTATTAGATCCTGAAGGTTGGGGACCCTAGATAGGGGATGTCTGCTCCATCATTCATTCAACAAGTCCTCATAGAACCACTAATACAGAGCAGTGCATTAGCCTGTGAACATGAGGATAACAACACAGTGTCCCATGTCACAAGTTATTCAAGGGTTAATGCAGTAATTCAAAATTGGGAAACGAGTACATCAAGGCTGTATATTGTCACCCTGCTTATTTAACTTATAATATGCGGAGTACATCATGAGAAACGCTGGGCTGGATGAAGCACAAGCTGGAATCAGTGTTGCTAGGAGAAATATCAATAACCTCAGAAATGCAGATGACACCACCCGTATGGCAGAAAGTGAAGAGAAACTAAAGAGCCTCCTGATGAAGGTGAAAGAGTAGAGTGAACAAGCTGGCTTAAAACTCAACATTCAAACAGTGAAGATCAAGGCATCTGGACCCATCATTTTGTGGCAAATAAATAGATGGGGAAAGAATGGAAACAGTGACAGACTTTATTTTTTGGGTCCCAAAGTCACTGAAGATTGTGACTGCAGCATGAAAATAAAAGACACTCGCCCCTTGGAAGAAAAACTATGGCCAACCTAGACAGCATATTAAAAAGGAGAGACATTACTTTGTTCACAGGGGTCTGTCTAGTCAAAGCTATGGTTTTTCCAATAGTCATGTATGGTGGTAAGAGGTGGACCATAAAGAAGGTTGAGCACCGAATAACTGATGCTTTTGAATTGTGGTGCTGGAGAAGACTCTTGAGAGTCCCTTGGACTGCAAGGAGATCCAACTAGTCAGTCCTAAAGGAAATCAACCCTGAACATTCATTGGAAGGACTGATGCTGAAGCTGAAGCTCCAATACTTTGCCATCTGATGGGAAGAACTGACTCATTGGAAAAGATCCTGATGCTGGGAAAGATTGAGGGCAGGAGGAGAAGGGGATGACAGAGGATGAAATGATTGGATGGCATCACTGACATGAGCTCAAACAAGCTCTGGGAGATCGTGAAGGACAGGGAAGCCTTTTGTGCTGCAGTCCTTGGTGTTGCAAAGAGTGGGACATGACTGAATAAGTAACAACAATGCAGTAACTGTCAAATTCTACTCTACCCTAGAAATCACCTGTAATGCTTCTAAAAGGGAAAAAAAAACTCCACTAACTACCCTTCACACCTCCCATACTGAAACGCATCTGGCCTTGGGTAGAGTCAAGGCATTTGCATTTTTCAAAAGCTCCCAGAGACTGATGTTAAAGGCTGAAGACCACTGTTCTATGAAGAGGGCAAATAAGTGAACACCTTTAAAGTAATCACCTGAACCTGGATGGTTTCAATTCAGGAAGGTGGTGTTGTTTTTTTTTTCTGTGTAAGGCAGCAGGTGGGATTTTAGTTACTGACCAGGGATTAAACCCACACTCCAGGAACTGGAATCTTAACCACTGGACTGCCAGGGAAGTCCCTCAGGCAACTTTTATAACAAACACATATAAGCCTCTTATCCCAGAAACATAGGCTGAGGTAATTCCCAGAGAACAAAATTACTTTGAGGCTACAGTTATAAGAAACAAAGGTATATTAAGTAAATATTATTACACTGTCATTAATTTGACATCAAACTTAAAATCCATATAGGAAAATCCAGGTAGGACTGCGGATGAAAGTTAAAAAGAACAGAAGTCAGAACCACAGTCAGCCTCTTGAGTGTGTTTACTTTTCATCAGGCTTGCTTACCTGGGAATCTCCAAATAAGAACTACAAAAAATTTTTAATTGATCTGCTATGTAGGAATACAAAGATTTTGAAACTCTGAGGAGAAGCTTGCTCATGGTAATCACTCAGTAAATACTTACTGAGCTACAGTAGTTTTAAGAACCACACAGGGGAGATCATAAAACTGAATTAAACCAGAGCACCCCGGAAAGTCCAATCACTTTTTCTCTTTATAGAGCCTTTATATTCAAGTGATACGGGTGGTGAAATGCATGTTTTGTGAAATAGTTCACTATGAAAAATATATGAAGTATAAGCATCTAATAAAGTGAGATATATTTAGTGAAAATCATATATCCCTGTGAATAAGTCACAGTAGTATTATCAAATGCATCTAATAAGTTAGGGATAAAAATCTAATGAAGTGGAGAACTTAATACAATCTCCTTGTTCCTGGAGTATATAGATGATTAAAATGTGAGAGTAACTGGAGAGGATACGCATACTTAACCCAAGACAAATTATATGCATCCTTTTTAAATTGTTCTTTGTTGATTATAACCATATTTATGCAAATTATGAGAAATATAAAAATATAGGAAAAAAAGACAGCAATATGCACTGATCCTCAAATTAATGATAAGAACTATTAAACTTTTGATATATTACTTTCTAGTCATTTTGCTAGGAACTCTAAGTATAATCATTTCATATATATCCTTTTGTATCCTGTATTTTCTTATCCAAAAAACCTATGCAGTATTTCATGTTCTTTAAACTCTTAAAAGTATCAGTACCCCCTAATCTTAAATGTCTCTATATTTTAAAATCTGTCTTACTAACATCTTCTTGTAAATATTTTTACTCTTATTATCATAAAAATATATAATGTAAAGTTCAGTTCAGTTCAGCTCAGTTGCTCAGTCATGTCTAACTTTTTGCAACCCCATGGACTGCAGCACGCCAGGCCTCCCTGTCCATCACCAACTCCCAAAGCTTGTTCAAACTCATGTCCATTGAGTCGCTGATGCCATCCAACCATCTCATCCTCTGTCTTCCCCTTCTTCTGCCTTCAATTTTGCCCAGCATCAGGGGCTTTTCCAATGAATCAGTACTTGGCATCAGGTGGCAGTACTTTGGCCACCTAATGTGTGCTTAGTTGCTCAGTAAGCTCACAAGTAATGTAAAGTTATCTGGCTTCAATTCATTCCAGCTTTATTTGATTATATCCTTTACAGATATGGTGCAGAGCTACTTCATTTCCTCTCGTGACATATACTAGTAGATTTCAAAGGCCAGCAGACAACCCTTGATTAAAAAACCCAACTCCCCAGCTCTGTTTTTTTCCTTTGATTTTAGATTAAATTTATACCAACATCCTCATATTCTTTCATCAGCTATGGTCTCTAATAACTGAGCATTACTGCAACGGGCTTCTCAGAAACATCTTTAATTTTTCCACATCATTATTAAAGGGTAGAGATTAAAACTAGATGCAGGATTTTAATAAAGGCTTGATCAAAGTATGGGCTGACAGAGTGAGATTACTGTCTATTCATCTCCTGAATGATATATTCTTATACTATGGATGATTTTTAAATCATGGTACTAGAGTTTAGATTTACTTTTAATTTGAAATGTAAAATATTGCCCATATACCTTTCATAACAGCTTCACAGAGACATGATTCACAAATCTAATTTGTATAATTCAATTTTTTTAGCATATTCACATAGTTGTACAATCATTACAACAATCAGTTTTGTAGTGTTTTCATCACCACAAAAGGAAATCCTATAATCTATTTCTCACCACCCAACCCTAGGCCATGACTAACTTACTTTCTGTCTTTATAAAACTGTGTTCTGAACATATCAGATAAATGGAATCATATAATATGTGTCTTTTGTGACTAGTTTCTTTCACATAGCTTAATATTTTCAGAAGATTCATTTGTATCAATACTTCACTTCTTTTATGACAATATTCTACTGTATGAATATATCCCTTTTGTTTATCTATTTATTAGATAATATCATATGATATTTGTCTTTCTCTGACTCACTCCACTTAGTATGATAATCTCCAGGTCCATCCATGTTGCTGCAAAAGGCATTATTTCATTTTTTTTAAAGGCTGAGTAACATTCCATTGTATATGTGTACCAAATCTTCTTCATGCATCCATCTGTAGATGGATCTCTATGTTGCTTCCTGTCTTGGCTATTGTAAACAGTGTTGCAATGAATATTGACATGCCTGTATCCTTTCAAACCACATTTTTCTCTGGACATATGCCCAGGATTGGGACTGCTAGATCTTATGGTAGTTGTATTTTTAGTTTTTAAGGAGCCTCCATACTATTCTCTATAGCAGTTTTACCAATTTACATTCCCACCAACAGTGTAGGAGGGTTCCCTTTAACCCATAACCTCACCAGCACTTACTGTTTGTAGGCTTTTTTATGATAGCCACTCTGGCTGGTGTGAGGTGATATCTCATTGTAGTTTTGATTTTCATTTCTCAGAATCTTTATCAATCGTATTTCTAGGGTTCCATAAATTGTTGTTGCTGACTCTGTATAGCACAAATGCATTAAAAAGAGGTTCTCTCTTCTAACAGTCCCTCTATAAACTCCCCATTACATTCTCATGTTGTATGTAAAGAGTTTCTCTATATAGTGCTATGGGGGTGGGGGGTGGGGGGGGAATCTTGTGTACTGTCTAGCAGCATGCTGCAGTGGCATTAGTGGCTTTTGAGAGTCAGTTATTAGCATTTCTTTCCAATTTTGCCTTCATAGATGACATATCAGTAGCTTGAAACTGATCACACAATCAGTTCAGTTCCGTTCATTCACTCAGTCGTGTCCGACTCTTTGCGACCCCATGAATCGCAGCACGCCAGGCCTCCCTGTCCATCACCAGTTCCCGGAGTTCACTAAGACTCACATCCATCAAGTCAGTGATGCCATCCAGCCATCTCATTCTGGGTCGTCCCCTTCTCCTCCTGCCCCCAGTCCCTCCCAGCATCAGGGTCTTTTACAATGAGTTAACACTTCGCATGAGGTGGCCAAAGTACTGGAGTTTCAGCTTTAGCATCATTCCTTCCAAAGAAATCCCAGGGCTGATCTCCTTCAGAATGGACTGGTTGGATCTCCTTGCAGTCCAAGGGACTCTCAAGAGTCTTCTCCAACACCACAGTTCAAAAGCATCAATTCTTCGGTGTTCAGCTTTCTCCACAGTCCAACTCTCACATCCATACATGACCACAGGAAAAACCATAGCCTTGACTAGACGGACCTTAGTCGCCAAAGTAATGTCTCTGCTTTTGAATATGCTATCTAGGTTGGTCATAACTTTTCTTCCAAGGAGTGTCTTTTAATTTCATGGCTGCAGTCTATAGAAATTAGTAATTGCTACAATCAGTCCATCTTTTTTAAAGAGATGTTTGCGTGCTTTCATGCATGATCATTTGCTCAGTCGTGTCCAACTCTTTGCGGCCCCATGGACTGTAACCAGCCAGACTCTTCTGTCTATGGAAATCTCCAGGCAAAAATACTGGAGTGGGTAGCCATTCCCTTCTCCAGGGGATCTTCCTCACTCAGGGATCAAACCCTATCATTATTAAAAATTAAATCCCACACAGTAATTAATAAAAAACTTTTGCTTCTGTTTGATTTTTTCTATTGCACTATATTAGATGCCTTTCTCAACTGTATCCATCTCTGGCTTTACTGAATGATCCTCTCAAGTCTGTTTTTTATGTAAACAATAAATAAAATTTTAAACCATAAAACCAAACAAAATTAGAAGGTTCCAGACAAATATTTTGGCTTCAAGTTGTTAGTTTACTGCCAAATAGTTTGGGACAACATGTTAAAAGTAGAATTGAAGTAAACTGAACTCATCATTGACCAGGATATCCTAGCAATGTGATAAATACCCCTCTTCCTTTATTGTTTTCACAGAAACCAGTAAAATACATACTTTTTTATGAAACATTATTTGTTAGTAAAGCATTATAAATTTTTGTCAATAAATATGTCATTTAAATTAACTGAAAATACTAGTAGAGTTACAGATAAAAAATACTAGTTACTTTCAAAATTATCTGAAAAAAATTTAGGTTTTATGGAAAGACATAATAACCTCAGATATGCAGATGATACCACCCTTATGGCAGAAAGTGAAGAAAACTAAAGAGACTCTTGATGAAAGTGAAAAGGAGAGTGAAACAGCTGGCTTAAAACTCAACATTCAAAAAATAAAGATCATGGCATCTGGCCCCATCACTTCATGGCAAATAAATGGGGAAACAATAAAAACAATGACAGACTTTATTTTCTTGGGCTCCAAAATCACTGCAGATGGTGACTGCAGCCATGAAATTAAAACACACTTGCTCCTTGGAAGAAAAGCTATGACCAACCTAGACAGCATATTAAAAAGCAGAGACATTACTTTGTCAACAAACGTCCATCTAGCCAAAGTTATGGTTTTTCCAGTAGTCATGTATGGATGTGAGAGTTGGACTATAAAGAAAGCTGAGCACTGAAGAATTGATTCTTTTAAATTGTGGTTTTGGAGGAGACTCTTGAGAGTCCCTTGAACTGAAGGGAGATCAAACCAGTCAATCGTAAAGGAAATCAACCTTGAATATTCATTGGAAGGACGGATGCTGATGCTGAAGCTCCAATTCTTTGGCCACCTGATGGGAAGAAGTGACTCATTGGAAAAGACCCTGATTCTGGGTAAGATTGAAGGCAGGAGGAGAAGGGGATGACAGAGGATGAGATGGCTGGATGGCATCACCGACTCAATGGATATCAGTCTGAGCAAGCTCCCGGAGCTGGTGATGGACAGGGAACCCTGGGGTGCTACAGTCCATGGAGTCCCAAAGGATCAGACATGACTGAGTGACTGAACTGAGCTGAACTTACAAAAATTTACCAGCTAAAAGTTGTGTGTTTATCTGTGTGCACACACTCAGTCACTCCATTGTGTCTGACTCTTTGCAACCCCATGGACTGTAGCCCACCAGGTTCCTCTGTCTATGGGGTTTTCCAGGCAAGAATACTGGAGTGGGTTGCCATTTGTTTCTCCAGGGAGCCTTCCCAACCCATGGATCAAACCCACATCTCCTGCATCTCCTGCACTGGCAGGCAGATTTTTTACCACTGAGCCACCTGGGAAGCCTAGAAGTTATCTAGCCAAAGACATTCATAGTCTCAAGGAAAATATTGATCTGCTTTTTAAAATAAAATTATTTCCTGACCCATCCAAACATAAAAAGAGACACAGAGTGTTATGAGAACCACTAGATTTTTTTGTTATCACTGAGATGTATTCCTTCTCTGTATTCATGGCCATCAGCTTCAGTTGGTTTAGGGGCTGAGGTTTTTAAATAGAAAAAGTTATTGGGATAGATCTGTAACTAATTGGAAGAAACACACTCCCACAAGGTGTAGAGGAGAAGGAGGGGCTATATATTAAAATCACTGGAAAAGCTTTATCTTCCATTTAGAGATTCTTAGAAATCTCTACCCATCCTGATGCTAAGCATCCCTAACTCAGTGAGTCATTGTCACTTCCGGGAGGTTTACATCTCAGGCAACAGGGTGGTAAACAGACTGAGAGTCTTTGTATTAGATGACCTTCTAGTTTGTTCTTGCTCTAACATTCTATAGTAAATGCTTTTAGAAGAAAATTAATTTCTATTCATGGGCTGTTATTCCCTCAGCAGTCTTTACAAATCAATTCAGAAAGCAAGCACTCCTGCTATTCTTGAAAATAAATCACTATGCAAGTGAAATCAGATAGTAGAAGGGAATACAATTATGTATTTAGAAGTGTATCTGGGGTTTAGATTTATTTCTTATTGATACACAACAATTCTATCAGTAAATTTCAAGCTTCTGTATTATTCTGCAAATGCACATTTAACTTTCTATTTACATTTTAAAAGCATCACTAAAACATGAGTTTGGGTATTAGAACAATTTGTCACTGAAAAACTGCATTAACTTATTCCCTTGCTGCTGGGTTTCCAGTGTTGCCATGACTGAATATTAAGGGAGTCTATGTCGTAATATTATTTCATCTCAGCTATTTACAAAATAAAATGTGATATGCAACATTCTTGAGAAAAGGTGATTATAATGAGGGATGCAATAAGGCTGAATCTTCAAAAGTTTTCTAAGTAATAGCTTTCTCTTTCCAGCATAATTTACTGCATATGTGTGTGTGCATGTGTTAATTGCTCAGTCATGTCTGACACTTTGCAACCCCATGAACTGTAGCCCATTAGGCTCCTCAGTCCATGGATTTTTCCAGGCAAGTATACCAGAGCAGTTGTATACATGTATAATATACACACCATGCACACACACACACACACACACACACACACACACATGCACATACGCACAGTGGTGTGCCAATAAAAATTTAGCAGTTGGCTCTTCAGGGGGGTTAAGAATGCCTTGATTTGTAGAGTCAGCCTATTTCTATGTCTTAAATCCTGCACGGTGGATTTCAAACTGCAATATGAGGTCAAAAAACTCAGATGTATACAAGTGGCTCTCATGAGCTAGAATAATTGCTCCAGCACACGGCTGTCCTATGTCTCCGCATAACGCACGGAAATATATCAAACACAGGGACTCCCTTGGTGGTCCAGTGGCTGAGAATCCACCTGCCCATGCAGGGACACAGGTTCAATCCCTGGTCCAGGAAGATTCCACATGCCTCGGAGCAGCCAAGCCCATGTGCCACAACTACTGAGCACTCATGCCACAGTTAGTGAGAGGTTACTAGGCTTAAATTATAAGTGATGCGAAGCTGTTGGAGGCACTGATCAGTAAAATGATTGCTCAACCTATAGGTTTGAAATATCAACTTAGGTCAAGACTGAAGTATGGAAAATCATTTCAAGAAAACTTTAATCATAATGGTGTTAACATAAAGGGATGGTAGCAATTAGATGTAGGATATCTAGCATGCAAAATGTTTAAGATGTAAAGAGTGACAGACAGTCATAATGTGGGTATGGAGTGAAAGGTCAGTTACGGGTTTCAGGCTGGGAAGCTGAGAAAATAGAGTTGCCATTAATAGAAATGGGAAAGCTGAGACCAAATTTACTGCTGAGTGGGTGAATCTAAATGGAGAGGATGTGTTTGGTTTTAAACAAATGGAATCTGAACTGGCAGCATCTCACGCATCCCGGCCCAGTGTCCTAATTTCTTTACAACTAGGTTATACTCATCATTACATAATTTGGCAGAATGAATTTATTTCACAGTCATTCCAGAAATAACAAACTATTCTGTAAACTAGGCTTCAGCTTTATTCACCTTAGATATATTTCCTACAAACTTAAAAATAATTACTTGGCCAAGACTCAGGTTCATCTATTCAGAGCATGTAGAAATTATGTCAATAACCTTAGATATTGTTCAAGAAAATGATCCAACACTTGGGATTAGTGCAAAAAAATTAGCATATAACCTTTTAATATCATACTTGAGCATTTTCTAATACGCCCCCTCCTAAGGGTCATCTGACTGTTTTCTGGAATATAACTTTTTGACTTAATATTCTCAATAGATTAGGACCCAGATGTTTTATAACATTGTAAACTTGTAGAAAACTGATAAAGTAAAACTCTTTTCTTTTTCTGCCTAGTAGAAAAGACAACCACAAAGATAGGTTTGGTTGCTGTGTAGGACATTTGCAGGTTTTGATTTAATTTGGTAATCTTATCTCAGTGTTCTTTTTTCCATAGACCACCTAATCTTAATTTCTCATATCTTCACTGAACTTTGTCATCCTGTCATTTCCTTCATTAAGGAGCTAAAAGAAACTTTGCATGTATTCACTTTCTTTTTGCAATAAGAATAATGGCTTTAATGATTAAAGAATTACACTTAGATTATATACAAACTTTGTTCCTTTACCAAACACGCAAGCCTTTCTTATGGCAGACTACTGATCCTGTCCTTTTAATGATTCATTGATCTTACCTGTACCATCGCTAATTCCATTCTGCCTTCCCTGAGCTATACAGTTTGCCTTAAAGGAATCATGGGAATAAGAAGATTTTTGTAAAAGTGTTGTGAAAGTATTGGAAAGCAAATTGTGTGTTTTTATGCCATCACAGATTAGCTGTTGTGAAGACCTGGTCGGGGTTGAAGGGAAAGTGGAGGAAACAAGCAGAAGATGGGGTATCCTAGAGTGGATAGCATAATTCTGAGCTCTTTGCAAAAAAGAAAGGAGATAATGAATGGATTTCCCTGGTGGTCCAGTGGTTAACAATCTGGCTTGCAATGCAGGCGGTAGGGATTTGATCCCTGGTTGGGGAACTAAGATCAAATATTGCCACAGGACAATTAAGCCCATGTGCCGCTGCTACTGAGCCCATGCAGCACAACTAGAGGGTTCTTCTGCAGCAACAAAAGATTCTACATGTTGCAATGAAGATCCTGTGTGCTGCAAATAAGACCTGATGCAGCAGAAATAAACAATTTTTTAAAGAAAGATGAATAGAGGGTGGGATGATTTGGGAGAATGGCACTGAAACACGATAATATCATATATGAAACGAATCGCCAGTCCAGGTTCAATGCATGATACTAGATGCTTGGGGCTGGTGCACTGAGACGACCCAGAGGGATGGTACAGGGACGGAGGAGGGAGGGGGGTTCAGGATGGGGAACACGAGTATACATGTGGCGAATTCATGTTGATATATGGCAAAACTAATACAATATTGTAAAGTAAAAAAATAAAATAAAATGTGCCTTGCAGTTTCAAAAAAAAAGAAAGATGAATAGAAGAAACTGTGAAATTTGTCCTGTCCCGTCTTGAAATGGGGCTTCTCTGGTGGCTCAGTGGTAAAGAATCTGCCTGCAATTCAGGAGACCCAGGTTCGAGCCCTGGCTTGGGAAGATTCCCTGGAGAAGGAAATGGCAACCCATTCCAGTATTCTTGCCTGGAGAATTCCAGGGACAGAGAAGCCTCGCGGGCTACAGTCCATGGGATTGCAAACAGCTGGACAGCACTAAGCGACTAACACTTTCACTTTCACATCTTGAAATAGGGCTTCCTAGATGGTGCTAGAGGTAAAGAAAGAATCTGAATCTGCTTGCAATGCAGGAGAAATGGGTTCAATCCCTGGGTCAGGAAGATCCCCTGGAGAAGAGAATGCCAACTCACTCCAGTATTGCCTGGAGAATTCCATGGATAAAGAGGCCTGGCAGGCTACAGCCCATAGGATTGCAGAGTCGGACACAACTGAGCAACTAACACTTTCACTTTTAACACTTCCTGAAATGCTAAGTCACCCTTCACTGGATTCTGGTATTTCAACTTCTTAATGCTTATAGGAAAAAGTATTCTGATCATAATGATAATTCTTAGGGAGTCTTTATGCCTTAGCAGGTGGCATCTTGCTGTTGGATTCAGTCTCTGGGCTCTTTAATCAGCAGCAGATAGAACGGGCAGGTGAGTAAGAAGCAGCTTCTACAGACTTGTATCAATATAGAGGCTGGGTTGGATAAATAGGGTGGGCAGACAACCAACTCCGATGATTCCTTTAACCTTCTTTGATGAAAGGAAAGACTTGACTTAGAATTGGACATTTCCCTAAGTCTAGAAGTGAGAAAAACAGGTCATAACTGAACAGCATCAGTTTGGGTATCACAGTAGTTGTGGGTTGCAAACTTGTTAAAGAGTAATATCAGCAGGAGGAATTGATTCACTCATCCTATTTTGTTTCCTGAAATAATTTAAATTGAATGGGAAAGATTATATATCTAAAGTAGGACATCAAATCTACTTTCCTCTAAAGTAATAATAATGTGTAGCCTACAGTTTTGTCAGTATGATCTGAGTGATGTTTAAAGCTGATGATAAAGTCATTACATTATTTAAAACTATTTCTATATTCTCTTTCATGGGTCTTAGGAAAAATATATTGGCATTAAATGTGTAAGTAAATTATCTCAAGTCATCCTAAAGCTCATTGGTGAGCTCAGGAAAACATGTGTATTACATATGCGCATGCTAAGTTGCTTCAGCTGTATACAACTCTTTGTAACCCTATGGACTGTGGCCCACCAGGCTCCTCTGTCAATGGGATTCTCCAGGCAAGAAGAGGGAGTGGGTTGTCATGCCCTCCTCCAGGGCATCGTCCCGATCCAGGGATTGAACCCGTGTCTCTTATGTCTCCCGTGTTGGCAGACAGGGTTTGTTTTTGTTTTTTGTTTGTTTGTTTTTACCACTGGGAAGCCCACTTATATGTACCAATGTGTGTTACATTTTGTAGATTACAAATGGAAAGATTTTTCTGTACTGACTTTAATTGGACCCCATTATGGTTAACGCTTCAGCTACTGTCACATGAACCTTAGGAAGAGTAAACATTAGACTGAATGAAGGAAAAGGTTTTGGCTGGAGGGATTCCTGAACTCCACACTGATTTGGTGGTCAAGAGGGCATTATGGCTCTGAATTTTGATGAGGAGCTGCTGCTGCTGCCAAGCCACCCTTTAATCAGCTTATGCTAATATTTCTTCAAGATTCCTTGGTATTTTAAAGTTCTGAAAGAACTCATGCTAAATTATTATAGTCAGAATAAATGCCACACTAACCATCAAAAGTAACAAGACTGAAATCATTAGAGGGAAACAGGTGACACTGGTTCATATGCTTGATAAGCAATATTATTGACTGCAATCTCTCCTTAAGGCCAAAAAAATATGCAAGTGCTGGTTTATTGGTTATTCATTGAGAGTGAGTACCTGAAGGAGAAGGCTGTCCTTTCACAACGCCATTCTTAGTCTTTTCTTCCGAGTTCATTACTTCCTTATAGATAAGTTCTGTAACAAAGTTATCAGGGTTATGAAAATCAATTTTCTCCTCAACCCAAAGAAAAAGTCATTAAAAACAAATAATAACATTTTGATGGGATTGAGTCAATTACAAATCAAGTGGAATTTTTTACTCTTCTATTTTTATGTGCTCAATCATGTCCAACTCCTTGCAACCCCATGAACTGTAGCCTGCCAGGCTCCTCTGTCCATGGAATTTTCCAGGCAAGAGTACTGAAGCGGATTGCCATTTCCTCCTCTAAGGAATCTTTCCAACGCAGAAATTGAACCCGAGTCCCCTGCATTGGCAGGTGGATTCCTTACCACTGAGCCACCTGGGAAGCCCCATTTTCTTTCAAAAGCACAGAGCCTGGCAAACGTAGGTGTTCAACAGTGCATTTGACCAAATCAATGTATGTAGAATACACACTACTTGTTTTCTGAATTCTGTGGGGAATTTCTGATGCATTCTGACTTTATCTCTTATGGATTTTAATGCCTCAGCTTGAACATCCATTTCTCTTTTATGTTCTCTCCTTAAAAGATGCACATATTCTTGTGACTTGAAATTATTACTTTCTATCTATTTCCAACTCTTACTTCATCTTTTTTTCCAGACTCAAATTTTGGATTTGTAAAACTAAACTTGCCTAAAATCCAACATTAAAAAAAAAATTATTACCCTCATTTCCAAACTGGCATCCATTTCTGGCTTTTTCATTGCTAGAGATAAAAATGTGTATATATTCATTTCTTTTTACTTTATCCCTTTTAGCTAAAAATTACTCTGTGCAATTCATTCCTGCTTTGCAGTGGCTTACAGTTAACACAATCACCATCCTATATAGGTATTCATCCAGTTTTCAGAATTGAGTCTATCCTCCTTTAGTGATATTTACACCCTATCACTTACCTAATCAAGAACCTTTGAGTGTGCTCTGGTCCTTATTTAGATCAAGCCTTTTTCTGTCTATCATTCTCCTCATTTTTTAAAATTTGATCTACTATTTATATGAGCTCATTTTTCCATACTCTCCAATATGGTCTCTTGAACAGTGGATTCTCCTCACTATCTTTATAGCACATTTTGCTTATTCTTACCCTTTGGTTTCCTCTTATATTTTCATTCTAGTATTTTCCTCTATTTTTTATTTTCCCAACTTAGAATTACTAATTCTTTCAAGGTAGCTCAAACATTTCTTTCCTTCTGATGCACCCTTTCTCTTCCTCCTCATTTTGAGCTAATCATTTGTTATAAACTGCATTTGGTTTTTTCATATTTATTCTACTTGTTTAGCAATTCTTCTCTGCTTTGTTTCATCCTGAGTATGATCTTGACCATATAGTATGTGTTTGGAAAAGTTTTGTTAGAAAAAAAGTTAATTGATATATTCACTCACTGTTTTCTTAGTTTAAATGAGAAATAAGCTGCTTGAACGCATACATTTTCATTTAAATTCCCAAGTCCTATAAATTGAGTGAGTGAATTCACATATTCACTCTTTTATTTTATAATGCCTAAAAGCATCTCAGGCATAACATTATCCATTTAATGTGATAATTTTATGTACAAACTTAGAATGTTTAATTCTGAAATTTTGAATTAAAGCTTGACTTTTACCGTGACAAATATTTTGACAATCAGTACTATTTTTAAAAATGTGTCAGTAATTAATTCCTTTCATTCTTGAGTAAACGTAATATTGTTATTAGTATGAAAAGACAGATGAAGTTTAGGAGTTTTGAAAACGGTCTAAGAGGATAGCCCTTAGAAAACCATCTGTTACTAAAGAATTTTAAAAGGAAAAGACTTGAAAATATTTTCTGAGTTTAAATAAAAGAAAAAGTATGCTTAATTAAGCAGTAGAATCACCTTTCCATTCTTCAATGGTGTGCTCTCTCTCATCCAGCTGTTTGTCGTATATCTGAGGTGGGGGCTGCGGGGAGAAAAAAACAGACAGACAATAAGCCTTCTATAATAGCCTAAAAATACACTCTTACAGTGAAGGAGAATATCTTGCTATTCACTGATTTTAAGGATGATCAGAATCTCATAAACTGTACAGTAATTACAGTGGTGAAGAAGTTTAAATTGCCCCAACAAACCTAAGAAGGATTCACTTATATGCCAATTGCTGCTAACAAATAAGGCAGCAGAATCCAAAACCCGAGAGCTCACTTTCCAGAATCTGATTCAGAAAAGTGTTACCAATTAATGTTCAGTTTGGAAATGGCAACCTGCTCCAGTATCTTGCTGGGATAATCCCCTTTACAGAGGAGCCTCATGGGGTCGCAAAGAGCTGGAAACAACGGAGCAGGCATGCACTCACTCTCTTTAGAAAGCAAACAAGACACTTGATAACAAGGACCCAGAAGCTGCATTTGTCCATTCACTAGCCCTCTAACAGAACCCTGCTAAAATTATCCCAGACTGATAAGATTCTGTTCCATTTTTAGACCCTTGTGAAGAAGAGTCTTCAATGTCTCTCAACAGACCTTAGTACTAGCCTCCATCATAAAGGAATATTTAGACCCAATCGATTTTTATTTTTTTGAAGCATCATAAGACATTTTAGACATAGCTGGGTGCCCTATATTTAAATGGTTTAAGATATTTCCTCCGCTCAGAAACAACTGCCAGTTCTCTAGAGGGGTTCAAGGTTCACTCACCTTGGACCCCTGAGTGGCCCAAGTTAACCCGCTAGAGGAAAAGGATATGACGGAACTTTTAGCCTAACATATGCATTCCTCTTGCTCTGAGGAATTTGGATATGGAAAAGGAGAAATTTTCACAAATTGAGGTGCCTTTTAGGAAAGAGATCTCAGACAGATTCCTTAACCTCCTCCTCCCAAATCTTGGACCTAGGGAATTCTATCATGGTGACATGGTAGCTCCAATTCAGCTCAAGGAAGAGGGAAAGAAAAAAATAATCTCTTGGAGAAAGAAAGAGGTGAGAGAGAAGGAGGTATATTGGCCAACAACGGCTTCAGTGAAAATAAAAAGAGCTGCAAACGTCTGGTGTCATGAGACAGGGGCCCCAGAATTCATGCTGTCCAAAGCTCCAAAAGCAGCAGTTTTTTATAAGAAACTAACAGTTGCTCAATAAAGTGACTCAGGTCTATTAGGATGTGTGTGCACACTCAGTCGCTCAGTTGTATCTGTTTGGGACCCCATGGACTGTAGCCCACTAGACTCCTCTGTTCATGGAATTTTTCAGGTAAGAATACTGGAATGGGTTGCCATTTCGTACTTGAGGGGATCCGCTCCACCCAGGGTTTGAATGCACATCTGCGTCTCCTGCATTGGCAGGCAGATTCTTTACTGCTGAGCCACCTGTGAAGCCTGTTCATTTTGAGGACAGCCTCCCTCACAATGGCTATCACAGGAAGACTTTGGACAAGATCTTCCGAGAAAGTTTCTGGCTTGCATGGGAAGGTCTTTGACCTGTGGGCAGCACCCTAGTATCACATGGTTCTTCTTTACTGTTTGCAGAATCTCTGGCAGCCTGCATCATAATAGACAGGAACGCTCCCCTTAGTCTTGGCATGCTGGGCCAGTGTCACATATCACAGAAGGAGCTGGATATGAAAATGACAGACTTTGACCAGTTGTTGTGGGGCAGATTAACACCATATGGAATTACTGAGAAACAGCTACTGATGAGGTCAGACATTCCTTCAAAATCTATGATTGCTACTGGGACAGAAGGTTTTAAACCAGCTACTGTGATTCCTTGGTGGTTCACACAGTAAAGAATCCTCCTGCAATGCAAAATACCTGGGTTTGATCCCTGGGTTGGGAAGATCCTTAGGAGGAGGGCATGGTAACCCACTCCAGTATTCTTGCCTGGAGAATTCCCATGGACAGAGAACACTGATGAGCTACAGTCCACGGGGTCGCAAAGAGTCGGACACCACCGAGTGACTAAGCACGCATGCACCAGTTATAGAAATATGATGATTTAATGAGCGCATGAGTAAAATAAGGTTATTTTTTATAATTTGTGAAAATGTCATCTAAGTAAGCTAATGCAAAGTCAAACTCTGGTTATGGAAAGGCATTTTTCCCAAGCAGCAGGTTTTCTGCTTTGCCTCTTACTGAGCTTACATAAAGCCATGGTGAGGTCTTCTCTAAGTGAGCCCTGTCCAGGCCCCCCAGCAGGGAGGCACACAGGCTCTCAGAGCCCCACACTCCCCCTCTACCTGCACTCCCAAGCTCTGTGCACTGTTGGTGCCTCTTCTAACAATAGACTCAGCTCAGGATCCTTTGTGGCTGACTTCTCCAAGCAGTGGATTTTTTAAGTTTCAAAACGGAACATGGCTCAAGAGTGTTATTTCCTGCCAAAGCTCATGAATGCCATATTCTCTTTGCAACTAAACTGTTTGAGAGAGGTTTTCCTTGGAGCTTCAGCAGACCGCTGTTGCTGATGTAGAAAGCACGAAGTATTACACTCTAATTACAAACTACAAAGAAAGAAAGCAGAGTACTGAGCCCAAGATGTTACCTTTCAACAAATGAAAAGGACCACTTTCAACACACCTGCATTAGTGCTATGGTCGAAAGAGCAACATGTTTGTTTGTTTGTTTGTCTGTTTTAAAAGAGGGGATTCGATCACCTGCAATGGAAGGGTACTTCACATAAAGATGTTTCTACATAGCAATATAAAATGGTAACTGACCAATAATCCAAAAAGAGTAATGTCATATTCCAGCATACATATGCATGTGCTCAGACAGCTATTGTCAGCATGCAGTGGTCCATACACTCCCTGCCTTTCCCTGTTAGATGAAGCTAGGAGTCTATTGCTCTGTTTTTCCCTTTCCCCATCTTACTAAACAGGAAGGATTCTCTCTTCCCAGGTAACATTCTAAATAAAAAGGAAATGAGGAGTGGGTATCATGAGAAGTGCCCCAGAGTGTATTTTAAGAAAGTTTAGTAGATTTGAACAAATTGAGATGTGAGAAAATTACGGATGAGAAGAAATTAAGAATAATCTATGGAGAGTTATTAGGGCTTATATCTTGCATGCTTTTGCATATTCTTCAAGAGACTGACGATTTCCTTTCTCTTGAAGATTTGAACTCTGCTTACCTATTTTAAATTCTTTTAGGAATTCATATAGCTTGCATATCATAAGTTAATATGGATTAGATGTGTTTTATATTAATGACACCATGTATAGAGGTACAAATGGTTTCAGTTAAATTAGATAAACACATGGCCAAATACAAGTAACTATGAGTTAGTAGATATTGGGATTGACTTACTCGTTGATTAAATTCATTCATTCATTAAGGTTTGGGGCACCCAGTATATGTATGCTAGGCTATATTAGAAATTGATATTTTGAAAGTGAATAATGTGACTGCTGACTTCAAGGAACTCAGAATTTAGCAGGGTAAGACTTATGCAAAACAGTTAATTAACATACAACATGAAAAATAAAAGAAATACGTAGGTGGTATATGGGAGGAAGTGAAGAAACCCTAAGTGAAACCTTTTCTTCTTGGAGTAGATGACACTTGTACTAGTTCAGTGAGCGAAAAAATGTCTTGGATATTGACAAGGTAAAGTGAGGAAAAGGAAAAGATGACTCTAGGCCACAGAATCTAGAAAACAGACTGATGATGGTGGTGAGGGTGGTGGTGCTGAGAATGGTGGTGGTGTGTGTGTTTCTCTGCTCAGCTGCACACACACAGCAAGAGAACCAGAGGCATCTGTGGTCATAAACTATAACTTACGTGGTCAGAAGGACAAGAGGGCCATGCCTAGAGAAACAGATGGGTCAGAGAAAGGCTGGATCAAGAAGGGTTTCAATTACCGTGACTGAAATGAAGATGTTTTTCTAATGGGGGAGAACCCACCAAAGAATGAAAGAGAACAGCATGGCCAAATCTATGGCCAGAGTCAAGAAAGACACAACTCAAATCACACAGAAGAGTCAGGGAGCTGCTGCACCATCTGGAAGAAACACTGAAAGGTCTGGCTGGGGTGGAGAGGGTAAAAATAGATAGAAAACATGGATTCAAGAATCCTTAGTTCTTGGGGTGGGATGGGGAGGGAGATGGGAGGCAGGTTCAAAAGGGAGGAGATATATGTATACCTATGGCTGATTCATGTTGAGGTTTGACAGTAAACAACAAAATTCTGTAAATCAAATTTTAAAAGAATCCATGATAAATATTAATAAATCAAATTGCTAGAATTTTGTTTTTTTAAGGAATGTGTGTGATGGGAAAGAACAACTCCCAGATTTCTAAGCACAGTAGCTAGACAATGGCAATACTGGTGGAGTCAACTGAAAATATAGAGAGTAAAAAAATGGAAAATGAGATTGATGGAGAAATGAACGTTAGTGTTATGTGGGCAGAGATGGTTATTTGATAATCAAACATATAATATGATCTTCACAGAAATGCCATTGGCTAGAGACATATTTATTTGAGACTATCAGCAAGAGGAGTTTGCTGAAGTCAAGGCAGGGAGAAAGAGTAAAGGGCCAAAATGGGCCCCTGTCAGACACCAAAATTTAAAGTTTGGCCAGAGAAAGGTGAGTTAAAGAAGGAGGAGGTGGGGGAAACAAGACGAGGGGAAGGGAACATTTACAGAAATACCTGGAGAAGGAGAATATTGCTATAGAGGTGAAGTGACAGAGTTTCAAAAAAAAGAGAAGTAATTGGAAGTTTCTTATAAATAAAATAAAGATTTAGGCTTTGAAAACACCAGAAAGGCATGATAGAAAGCATGCCTCTGAAACCCGTCAAGGTTTCCAAACTTCAAAATTGCCATCATGCTCAGAAAAATCCAGATAGATTCTTGGTGGTGAACATCAATACAAGCTAGCACCTAAAAGACAGGAACAATATAGAAGAAATACCTTCAGTGCTAACATGGATATGGTATATGAACAAGACAAAAAGGAACTGCAGAATAGATTGTGACATTGTGACCCTAAAGAAAAAAGTTACAACGCTCTTAGATCTGCTCCCCGAACTATCTTTGTATGTGCTAAGTTACTTCAGTCATGTCCAACTCTTTGCAAACCCATGGACTGTAGCCTGCCAGGCTCCTCTGTCCATGGGATTCTCCAGTCAAGAACAGTGAAGTGGATTGCCATGCCCTTCTCCAGGGGATCTTCCCAACCCAGGGATCGAACCTGTGACTCTTATGTCTCCTACATTGGCAAGGAGGTTCTTTTCCAATAGTGCCACCTGGGAAGCAGGGCTTCATAAATGAATATCACTCTTCTATATCTAATTCTATCTCTTCTATATCTAAATAAGGGAAGTCATTTTTTTTTCCTGAGAAGATACTGTACACTAGGCTTTTATATACAGTGTAATAATCCTCGAATCAGGAAACTAGGATTCAAAAAAGTTTTTAAAAAATATCTTGAAGTTACAAATTTAATTAATGACAGACTTTTGATTAAAAGTTTAAGAATATGAAGAATGATTCAGAGCAAATAGTAATTGAGATGAAACTAAAATAAGGAATAATAAAACAATATCTAAACAATATTTAAATTAAGATCTTTGTAAAACAGGAGATAGAAACATAAATATAGAGGGTTTTTGTATGAAGCATACATAGGATTATACTTCTCAACTTGCCCAGCACAGTCACCTGCTTGCTGTCCTTGTAGTTATTAATAGCCCTCAGCGCCTTCACTCTCATAAGTGCTTGGAGGACAATTATGTGAGCAGCCTACTTGGCAATGCTGAAATATGCCTGTTAGGGATGTCAGGGATACTGCAATTGGGAGGGTGGAGAAAATAACTGAACTACAACGTTCTTCTACCACTGGAGTCTCAACACTTGCAGCTGTACCCTTTCCTGCTCAAGGACAACAAGTCAGCATTTTCTTCCATTTTCTGCATTTTGGGGGATGTGAAACTCAGATATTAGTACTGCCAGACAGTACATAAAAAAGTACATTTCTACATAATAAGATTGAAATTAAGGAATATGGATTTGGGGGGCAGTCTCTTGAGTTCTTATGACTGAGCATGATTTCTTGCTGAAGAGATCTTTTAAATCAGCATCTATTTAAATTCCTAGTTGATTTTCCTAAGGTACAAGTTGCTCTCTCTTGCAACTTAATTTTTTTTAATTGGAGTATAATTGCTTTATAATGTTGTCTTGGTTTCTGCTACACAACAATGTGAATCAGCTATCATTTCAGTCCAGTTCAGTCGCTCAGTCGTGTCCGACTCCTTGCGACCCCATGGACTGCAGCACACCAGGCTTCCCTGTCCATCACCAACTCCCCGAGCTTGCTCAAACTCATGTCCATTTAGTCAGTGATGCCATCCAACCATCTCATCTTCTGTCATCCCCTTCTCCTCCTGTCTTCCACCCTTCCCAGCATCAGGGTCTTTTCCAATGAGTCAGTTCTTTCCATCATGTGGCCAAAGTATTGGAATTTCAACTTTAGCATCAGTCCTTCCAATGAATAATCGAGACTGATTTCCTTTAGGATTGACTGGTTGGATCTCCTTGCAGGTCCAAGGGACTCTCAAGAGTCTTCTCAACACCACAGTTCAAAAGAATCAGCAATAAGTATACATATATCCCCTCTCTCATGAATCTCCCTCCCCCACACCCCCCATTCCCACCCGTCATCACAGGGCACCAAGCTGAGCTCCCTGTGCTACACAGCAGCTTCCCACTAGCTACCTATTTTACACATGGCAGTGCCTATATGTCAGTCTTACTCTCCCAACTCCTCTCACACCTCACTTCCCCTTCTGTGTCCACATGTCCATTTTCTACATCTGTGTCTCTATTCTTGGCATGCAAACAGATTCATCTGTACATCTATACCATCTTTTAGATTCTATATGCTGCTGCTGCTGTTTAGTGGCTAAATCATGCCTGACTCTTTGTAGCTCCATGAACTGTAGCCTGCCAGGCTCCTCTGTCTTTGGGATTTCCCAGGCAAGAATACTGGAGTGAATTGCCATTTTCTTCTCTAGGGTATCTTCCTGACCTAGGGATCAAACCTACGTCTCCTGCATTGCAGGGGGATTCTTTACCACTGAGCTACCTGGGAAGCCCTCAGATCCCAAATATATGTGCTAATATACAATATTTGTTTTCCTTTTTCTGACTCACTTCACTTTGTGTGACAGAGTCAAGGTTTTATATCATATGTTTAAGTAATAGTTCTTAGCTGAGTAGGGCTTCCCTGATAGCTCAGTTGGTAAAGAATCCGCCTGCAATGCAGGAGACCTGGGTTTGATTCCTGGGTTGGGAAGATACCCTGGAGAAGGGAAAGGCTACCCACTCCAGTATACTGGCCTAGAGAATTTCATGGACAGTCCATACGGTCCCTAAGAGTCAGACATGAATGAGCAACTTTCACTTTTCTTAACTGAGTGAAATCTATGAATTCTTCTTTCCTTAATTGTCAAGATAATCTTGTTACCAACAGCATCGTAGAACGCTAGTGATGGAAGAGGGTTGGGAGATTATCTAGTGCCACCTTCATTTAATTTGCAAATGAGAATATGAAACCTTGGTGGTCATAAGCGATTTGTCCATGGTCATAGAGTTAACAGAGGATGAGATGATTGGATGGCATCACTGACTCGAGGGACATGAGTTTGAGCAAGCTCCTGGAGTTGGTAGTGGATAGGGAAGCCTGGTGTGCTGCAGTTCCTGCTGCTGCGAAGAGTTGGACCCAAGTGAGGGACTGAAATGAACTGAAAAGAGTTAATTAGTGGCAGAGTTATAAATAAAATGTATTATCTCTTATGAGAAAAAATGGAATGAAGAATTCTTAGGGTTGAAGAAATGTTAAACAGAATAATTCAACAGTCACAAAACATTTTCATTAATGACAAATTTAAGGATGCCACTCTGATTTCTGTTCCCACTTTCTGTCAGTCTATAAGTGTAACTGGATCTGGCAGCTACCGCCTGAGTAGTCAATACATCTTCCAAAAGGTTTTTTGTTACAATACCCTGGCCAACATCAGGGTCTTTCCACACGTGAATCCAGATATGAAAGAGCTAAATTGCACTATGTTGTTCTTTGTAGTCATTTTTAAGCCCCGAATTAACGTTTTTTCCATATCAGTCATGCTCTGACCATATGACAATCATGAAGATGCTGGCGTTTGCTTTCTGTTTATTTTATCCTATTTCAGCATACAGGATGGTTTTGTTCTACCTTTTTTCTCGGTGTGTGTTTCCTTTCCTGTTGAAAATGCCAATGAAAACTTTAAATAGCATTGTCTTTCTATGTGTGCATTCTCTATTAATTCAGTAGCTGGATCAAAGAAACTTACATTCTGTCCTAGTGAAATATGCTTTGTTTTTTCTTATTAATCTTTGCAGTCTGAGCACTACCAAGGCATGCATGATTTATGGTAAGTGTATTTTAGTACAAAATGAAATCAGAAAAACTGTTAAAAGAAATGTGAAAATTTTGCTTTTAAATTTCCTTGACTCAACACATATAGAGGTAAGTTTTCCAAATGTACTTAAAAATTTTGAGGAATATGACTTCTTAAAATTTTAGCCTCCTGACTGGAAATAAACATTCATATTGAATAATTTTTACACAGCACTAAATGATATGTTTGTTTCTTTGGCTAATGACAGTGTTTGATATGTTCTATGAGCCTTGGGTTCAGTTCCTGGGTCAGAAAGATCCTCTGGAGAAGGAACTGGCAACCCACTCCAGTATTCTTGTCTAGAAAGTCCCATAGGCAGAGGAGCCTGGTGGGCTACAGTCAATGAGGTCTCAAAAATCCAGCCACAACTTAGCGACTAAACAATTTTTTTCTGAAAACTTTATATTCCCTGTAGTACCAAGAACAGTTCATTATCCACAATGAGACTCAATGTCCCTCTAACAGTCTTATAAAATTTACCACATTAATAAAAGTATAATAGCACTATGACAACGATTTTAAAAAATGACTAAACATAGTTATTTTTGAGAGTCACAGTGTTTCTCTATTTTGTGACCTGACTATGCAATAAACAATGACATGGTGTCCAATCACCAAAAATATAATTTCCTCCAAAAGTGGACAACCCAGCGGCTCAGCGGTAAGGAATCTGCCTGCAAGGTAGGAGATGTAGGAGGCAGTGACACGGGTCCAATCCCTGGGTTAGGAAGATCCCCTGGAGAAGGAAATGGCTACCCACTCCTGTATTCTTGCTGGAAAAAAATCCCATGGACAGAGGAGCCTGGTGGGCTACAGTGCATAGGGATGCAAAGAGTCAGATATGACTGAGCACAGCACTTGACCTTGGAAGTGAAAGTGTTAGTCGCTTGGTCGTGTCCGACTCTTTTTTCAACCTCATGTATTGTAGCCCACAGGCTGCTCTGTCCATGGGATTCTTCAGCCAAGAATACTAGAGTGATTAGCCACTCCCTTCTCCTGGGGGTCTTCCAAATCCAGGAATCCAACCGGTCTCCTGTGTTACAGGCTGATTCTTTACCATCTGAGCTACCAGAAAGCCCAAGTAGACAAATCAGTTCAGTTCAGTTCAGTTCAGTTCAGTCGCTCAGTCGTGTCCGACTCTTTGTGACCCTATGAATCGCAGCACACCAGACCTCCCTGTCCATCACCAACTCCCGGAGTTCACTCAGACTCGCGTCCGTCGAGTCAGTGATGCCATCCAGCCATCTCATCTTCTGTCGTCCCCTTCTCCTCCTGCCCCCAATCCCTCCCAGCATCAAAGTCTTTTCCAACGAGTCAACTCTTCGCGTGAGGTGGCCAAAGTACTGGAGTTTCAGCTTTAGCATCATTCCTTCCAAAGAAATCCCAGGGTCGATCTCCTTCAGAATGGACTGGTTGGATCTCCCAGCTTGTAATACTTACCAGTTGATTTTTTTAAATTGCTTAGACAAGTTTGAGGAAGTATGTCTGTGCTCTTAAATAGAAATGAAATATTCTAATACTACAGATGAAGTAAATGCCCTTTAAAGTCTAATGAGTTGAAAGTACTCTACAGTGAGGGAAAAAAGGTTAGGAAAATCTGTCTCCGGAAACTAATCTGATTAATTCTTCTTTTTTAAGTCATCTGGCCCTGGGTCCTCAAGGAGGAGCTGAGAAGGGGATTCATGTGCAAATGATCATTTGAAGATGTGTTCTCAGGGAGCATCCTGTAAGGGAGGGGTGGATGATGAACAGGGAAGAATGAATGACACAACAGTTAGTGACCTTAACAAGAGTTGTGTTGGTGCAGAAATCAGACTGATATGTGTGAAAGCGTTAAGTGTGAAGTAAGAAATGAAGATTTCTGAGACTGAATAACACTGTTGCAAAGTATTTTGCAGGAGGTGGTGAAAAATTGAGAAACTTTTGAGAATTTGGATTTGAAGAGGGAGATGTGTAGAGTGACTCCTAGGGATTTGGTTCAATCACCTGGGTGGAAAATAACGCCATGGATTGAAAGGTGTGAAGTCAGGAAGAAAGAGGAATCAGTTTAGGGTGACAGGGGCTATGTCTAGCTCAAAATTCAACATGTGAATTTTGTGTTGCCAGTCTAAATGCCAATCTAATCCTACAGCTAGATTTATAGATCTGGAGTTCAGGACAGCCATGTGTAACAAGGCATAGATTTGAAAGTCATTCATAGTAATTAAAATTCATGCAGTGGGCAAGGAAGCCAAAGATTCCCCTGGAGAAAAGAAGTTAGGGCTATGGGAGAGGACTCCTGGGATCCCCAGTTCTAAAGGAAGAGAAAACAACTCAGACAGCAGTGGTGACTAGAGAATAAGAAAGGTGTCATCACAGTGATCAGTGGGGAATGTATCAGGAAGGAGGGTGTTTATAGTCTATTCAAATGTCAAAGATGCACAAGCTGCCAATTTTCTTTGGACTTGGCCCTTAGGAAGTCACTGGTGATCTTCAATTCACTCACTCAGTCCTGTCCAACTCCTTTTCACCCCATGGCCTGCAGCACGCCAGGCCTCCCTGTCCATCACCAACACCCTGAGCTTGTTTAAACTCACGTCCATCGAGTTGGTGATGCCATCCAACCATCTCATCCATTGTAGTCCCCTTCTCCTCCTTTCTTTGATCTTTCCCAGCATCAGGGTCTTTTCAAATGAGTCAGTTCTTTGCATCAGGTGGCCAGCGTACTGGAGCTTCACCTTCAGCATCAGTCCTTCCAATGAATATTCAGGACTGATTTCCTTTAGGATTGACTGGTTTGATCTCCTTGCAGTCTAAGGGACTCTCAAGAGTCTCCTCCAACACCACAGTTCAAAAGCATCAATATCAAGGTTTGAGATATGAACTAGAGTAATTGTGAACAAAGTCTAATTTTTTACAGAAACTGGACTATAAATTGGTGGAAGATACTTCCATTGCTAATGGTATATTAAAAAAAATAATGACTGTTTCTTTTTTCTTTAAATGAAGGCAGCTAGAGCATGTTTATTTGTATTAGTATAATTATCAGGGGAAAGTTAAAGATGGGACACACTCCACAAAAGAAGAAATGCCCGTGCAGAAAAAGACCATACGTGAGAAAGCACCATATCCTGAGCTTTTCTGGACTTTGTGTAACTGACTTTATCACAGCCTTCTCATTGTCATGCTCGACATCATCCCCATCCTAGTACCATTCACACAGAGTTGATTTTCACATATTACCTCATTTAGTCCAATTAACAGTCCTCCTTATCTAGGCATACAGTTAAAGCACAACGAGATTAAACAGTCTATGGTAAGTAGCACAGGCAGCATTAAACCCAAGTCTATCTGAATGTAAAGTCTGTTTGGGGTTTTTTTTTTTGCATTTTCCACTCAAATATAGCTTATTATATGGAGCTTCCCTGGTGGCTCAGACGGTAAAGAACAGTTCGTGCTAATTTAACCTGTTGAAATAAAGTTTTCTTAACCAAACAAAGCAAGAGAGAACAACAGGGGGAAAAAGTCAATGCTGTCTCTAGTTGGAGGAACCCCCAAAATGCTATTAATTAGCCCATTAATTAGCATTACTGATACAAATTTCTAAGTCCCTGCAACAGAAGGGCCTGTATGCGCACTGTATTGTCATACTGCCACCTTGTGGTTGTAAAAAACAAAAAGCAAACATTAACTAAAAGCCCGAGTTTACCATTTTTATCAAATTGCTCTCACCCAGGGGCTCTCAACTTTGGCTGCATGTTGAAATCAACTGGGAACTTTATCAGCTTTGGTTGCACATTGCAATCAACTGGGAACTTTAGAAATGCTGATTCCTTAATCCCACCTACAGAGATTTTCATATGATTAGCCTGAAGTGAGATCTCAGCACCAGGATATTTCAAAGCTCCCGGAGAAATTCTAACAGGTAGCCAAGATTAGGACCTCTGTTCTAAATCCTTACACAGTAATCAAGGCAAGTTTTGTTATTTGCCTAAGTGTGCCTCATTTGTATAGATGCAAGAGTCCCTTGGACTGCAAGGAGATCCAACCAGTCCATCCTAAAAGAAATCAGTTCTACCTATTCATTGGAAGGACTGATGTTGAAGCTGAAACTCCAATACTTTGGCCACCTGATGCAAAATGCTGACTCATTTGAAAAGACCCTGATGCTGGAAAAGGTTGAAGGCGGGAGGAGAAGGGGATGACAGAGGATGAGATGGTTGGATGGCATCACCGACTCAGTGGACATGAGTTTCAGTAAACTCCAGGAGTTGGTGATGGACAGGGAGGCCTGGCGTGCTGCAGTCCATGGGGTCGCAAAGAGTTGGACAGGATTGAGTGGCTGAACTGAAGAGAAAATATTCAAGAGAAAGTAAGTGCTTTCCCCTTAGCCTTTAAAGAGATCTATTTCTTGGGAGAAAAAAAATGTTTTGTGAACAGAAATCATCATGTGCTATGGTTTTGAAGAACAGGAACAGAGATTTGTGGATTGTAATCAAAGTGGACCCCAGATTTTCATCTCTTAATCAGGTTCAGTCTTTGCTGAAAGTCACAGAACTCACAGGAACAATGGAAAGTGCACAGGGCTCAGAGCAACCTTGACTCTGTTACTAGGAAGACAAATGACCTTGGGCAAATCACCTAGCTTACGATGTCTTAATTACCTATAAAGAGTTTATATACTGCTTTATTCAAGAGACTGTTTTCACATGTATAACAGGCAATTCAACACACCTCTCTTGAGAACTTTCACTGTGCAAAGCTTGGTATTATATATAATGTGTTACATATGGAAAGCACGAATGTTGTTCAGAGACACCAGAGCACTAAATGACCAGAGGAAATTTTAAAAGCTAATAGTGCAAACTGTAATTATAATGCAAACTGAGTGTAATTTTGAAACTTAATTTAACAACATTCCAGTGGCTTGATAAGAAAGTTGAATTCAGTTTTGTTTTGTTTTGTTTTGTTTTTATTCTATAGCTTTCTCAGATGTTAGGTCACAAATTTATTAGCTTTACATCCATTAAAAAGTTTAATCATGTCTTGAAAGTGGAAATTCTCTTTACTGTTCCTTGAAAGCTAAATTTTTCTGTGGTTCTTTAATCATAAAGACCAAGTCATTGCACAATGAATCAGTATCCAAGTCATAAATTATTGTCATTCATTCATTTAACACATTTATTAATCAACTACTATATGTATGCCCTCTTGAATCCTACCATCCCATACCTCAAATCTAATCATTTATAAGTCATGTTTATTGTTAGCTTCTAAAAGTGTCTTGAATCTTTTGCCCAGGGAATACACAGAGAAAATCATGATTCAAAAAGATACATGCAGCTCAGTGCTCATTGACGCACTGTTTACAACAGCCAGGACATGAAAGCACTCTAAATGTCCATCAACAGAGGGATGAATAAAGAAGACATGATACATATTTACAATGAATATGAGCTGGGGATAGACCTGATGACCTCCATGCAGACTGAAATAAGTCAGGGAAAAACAAATATCATATATGACCACATATATGTGGAATCCAGTAAAATGGTACAGATTAATTTCTTTGCACAGCAGAAATACAGATACAGAGATAGACAACAAATTTATGATACCTAGGGAGGAAGAGGGGAGGGTGGGATGAATTGGGAGATTGGGAGTGATATATAAACTACTATATATAAAACATATATATGTAAATAATATATATAATAAAATAAAATAAAAAGTATATATATAAAATGTTCAAAGCACCACACAATTGCACTCATCTCACATGCTAGCAAACTAATGCTCAAAATTCTCCAAACCAGGCTTCAACAGTACGTGAACTGTGAACTTCCAGATGTTCAAGCTGGATTTAGAAAAGGCAGAGGAACCAGAGATCAAATTGACAACATCCACTGGATCATCAAAAAAAGCAAGAGAGTTTCACAAAAACATCTACTTTTCTTTATTGACTACGCCAAAGCCTTTGAGTGTGGATCACAACAAACTGTGGAAAATTCTTCAAGAGATGGGAATACCAGACCACCTGACCTGCCTTCTAAGAAATCTGTATGCAGGTCAAGAAGCAACAGTTAGACAGGTTCCAAATAGGAAAAGGAGTATGTCAAGGCTGTATATTGTCACCCTGCTGTATATTGTCACCCTGCTTATTTAACTTATATGCAGAGTACAACATGCAAAATGCCAGGCTGGATGAAGCATGAGCTGGAGTCAAGATTGTTGGGAAAAATATCAATAATCTCAGATATGCAGATGACATGACTCTCCCAGCAGAAAGCAAAGAAGAACTAAAGAGCCTCTTGATGAAAGTGAAAGAGGAGAGTGAAAAAGTTGGCTTAAAGCTCAACATTCAGAAAACTAAGATCATGGTATCTGGTCTCATCACTTCCTGGCAAATAGATGGGGAAAAGATGGAAACAGTGAGAGATGTTAGTTTTTTGGGCTCCAAAATTACTGCAGATGGTGACTGCAGCCATGAAATTAAAAAATGCCTGCTTCTCGGAAGAAAAGCCATGACCAACCTAGACAGCATATTGCAAAGCAGAGCTATTACTTTATCAACAAAGGTCCATCTAGTCAAGGCTATGATTTTTCCAGTAGTCATGTACAGATGTAAGAGTTGGACTATAAAGAAAGCTGAGCGCCAAAGAACTGATGCTTTTTTTTTTCTCTCTTTATTTTTTATTTATTTATTTTCTTAACTTTACAATACTGTATGGGTTTTGCCATACATTGACATGAATCCTCCATGGGTGTACATGAGTTCCCAATCCTGAATCCCCCTCCCTCCACCCTCCCCATATCATCTCTCTGGGTCATCCCAGTGCACCAGCCCCAAGCATCCTGTATCCTGTATCGAACCTAGACTGACGATTCATTTCTCACATGATAGTATACATGTTTCAATGCCATTCTTGAACTGTGGTGTTGGAGAAGACTCTTGAGAGTCCTTTGGACTGCAAGGATATCCAACCAGTCAATCCTAAAGGAGATCGTTCCTGAATATTCATTGGAAGGACTGATCCTGAAGCTGAAGCTCCAATCCTTTGGCCACATGATGCAAAGAACTGACTCATTTGAAAAGACCCTGATGCTGTGAAAGATTGAAGGCAGGAGGAGAAGGGGACAACAGAGGATGAGATGATTGGATGGCATCATTGATACAAGGGACATGAGTTTGAGTAGGCTCCAGGAGTTGGTGATAGACAGGTAAACCTGGCATGCTGCAGTCCATGCGGTCGCAAGGATTTGGACACCACTAAGTGACTGAACTGAACTGGTGTATAAAACAGATAACTAATAAAAACCTACTGTATAGCACAGGGAACTCTACTCAATGCTCTGTGGTGACCTAAATGGGAAGGACATCCAAGAAAGAGGGAATATATATATAC
Source organism: Redunca redunca (assembly GCA_006410935.1). Lineage (NCBI taxonomy): Eukaryota > Metazoa > Chordata > Mammalia > Artiodactyla > Bovidae > Redunca > Redunca redunca. The sequence continues at coordinate 479,829 of SJYQ01000622.1, read as the reverse complement.
GCATAAGTGATTCACATTGCTATATAGCAGAAACTAACACAAACATAAAGCAACTATACTTCAATAAAATTGTTTTAAATAAAATTTAAAAAATATTTTGCTCATGTCTATTCTCAGGCTGCCATTAGTTCTAACCTATGTTATTACAGATTTATCCTCCAACCTTCCATCTCCCTCTTCTCTCCTCGAGTCTCACATTGTGTACAGAGGGACTTTGTGGTTCAGTCACCAAGTCCTATTCGACTCTGTGACCCCATGAACTGCAGCACGCCAGGCTTCCCTGCTCCTCACCATCTCCTGAAATTTGCCCGAGTTCATGTCCATTGAATTGGTGATGCCATCCAACCATCTCATCCTCTGAGAGTGACCTTGCAGAAGTTCAAATCAGATAATGTTACTGTTCTGCTTGCTAGCTTTCTTTTTTTAAGAATAGTTGATTTACAATGTTATATTAGTTTTAGGTGTACAACATAGTGATTCATAATTTTCATAGATTATACTCCATTTAAAGTTTTAGAAAATATTGGCCATATTCTCTGGTGGTGTATAATACATCCTTGTAGCTTATTTATTTTATGCATAGTAGTTTTGAATGGCTTCCTTTCACCCTTAGGATAGAGCACATGCTCCCGCATAACACTTTTCTTCCTTGTCTGGTCCCTGTTTATCAGCCCCAATTGTTTCTCAACCTTCCCCACCAAGTCATCCCCAAAGATCTGCAGTTCTCCCAACCCTCTCTTGACTGAGTTTTAATGCCAACCCTTTCTTCTACCTTTCTTTCATTTGGATGACTCCTGCTTTATTTTTCATACATCTATTTAGATATTAATCATCTAAATTTCATCTAAAATCATCCAAAGAGCCTTCCCTAATTCACATTAGTGAGTTGAGTTTTTTCAATGTGCTTCAGTAAGCTTAAAATTTGGACTACTTGTCACTTAATGCTTAGTGGTTTTATTTCTCACTAGATTGTGGGGACAGAGTCTGGAGGATAAAGATTGTATCTTCATTAACCAGAGCCAAACATTGTACTCAGCATATAACAGATACAACAAGGCTTCTTTGAGAAGACATTTGAGCAAAGGACTAAATTAAATAACGGAGGGAAGCCATGTGGATTTATGTTTTATGATGCAAAAAAAAAAAAAAAAAATCTGCTGTAAATCTCTTCAGATTTCCCTGGAAGTAAACAGACAAGGAATGATGCTATTTCTTATCAATAAATCCATGTAACTGGTGCTACACATCTGGACTACATTCAAGTGTCCCATCACATGCCCAATTCTTATATTTCACCAAACCATCTAAGGCAGATTCTGTGCCAAATCCCCAAATTCACTCTACATCACTTCTCCACTGCTGCTGCTGCTGCTAAGTCGCTTCAGTCATGTCCCACTCTGTGCCACCCCATAGACGGCAGCCCACCAGGCTCCCCCATCCCTGGGATTCTCCAGGCAAGAATACTGGAGTGGGTTGCCATTTCCTTCTCCAATGCATGGAAGTGAAAAGTGAAAGTGAAGTTGCAACTCCTAGGGACCCCATCGACTGCAGCCTACCAGGCTCCTCTGTCCATGGGATTTTCCAGGCAAGAGTACTGAAGTGGGTTGCCACTGCTTTCTCCAACATCACTTCCCTGGTGGCTCAGATGATAAAGTGTCTGCCTACAATGCAGGAGCCCCGGGTTCGATCCCTGGGTCAGGAAGATCCCCTGGAGAAGGAAATGGCAACCCACTCCAGTACTATTGCCTGGAAAATCCCATGGATGGAGGAGCTTGGTAGGCTACAGTCCATGGGGTCACAAAGAGTTGGACACGACTGAGTGACTTCCCTTCTCCGACGTCACATTCTCCACTATCAGACAACAAAAAAATTTCACCATTTTCAGGAAATTTACAGTCATCATGAATCAAGTAACCATTTAGGGTTGGAGAGAGATGGAAGGATCTTGATTCTCCTTTTGCCTCCAACTTCAAATATTGTGCAATAAATTTGGTTAAGATACCTTTGAGAACAAGTTGTTTTATCTGAATCAGCTAAATAATTGGTAATCAATGCTCTCAAAGACTTTTGTGAATTACTAGTCACCTCTTTTATGTTACCTGTAACTGGCATTGAAACCAAATTGTCAAAGCAACCTATCAACCACTCATTTTACCTTTGGTGGCAAAGTTGGCTTATGGCCATAAGTGGTCATAAGTACATGACAAAAACACCAGACAGAAACACTTAGTAGTAAATCAAAAAATGCTCACAGTGAGCATTAGAGCTGTGGAGTTGGGGAGATGGATCTAAAAATGGACCATTTCAGCATTGCACGTGATATGATGACGGCATGTGGAGGGTTCTAAAGAAAAACAGCGTTAACTTAAAATTCTGAGAAACAACAGCTTTTACTGCAAGGCTTACCACAGGCAAAAGGCCATATTAGCCCCCATCATACGTTATAGGACAAAATTAAGGAGATAGGAAAACACCCTGGGTGAAAAGTCAACAACACATCAAACATAAATATAAAGAGTCAGCCTCTTAAGGTCACATGCCATTTGCACCTCTGTTGGACAGTCACGAAGCAAAAGCAAAAGGAACAAGGGGATAAAAGCCTTTCAGCACTTCCCGATCAGTAACAGGACTCAATAGCAATTCATTCTAGAGACATTTACCAGAGAAAACCACACTCCTCTAGTTAGTATAAGTGAGTAGAGTAGCCCCAGTAGGAATCCACAGTGAATAAAGAAACATAGTTAGAAACTCTATTAAGGAAAACTGATGTGCTTATTCTTTACTGCCATTAAAAGAATGCTATTGTATTTTAACATAAAAATTCATCTTTTTCCTATTACAAAACAGTTTTATTAAAGTATACATTTTTTCAAATTACAAGTTTCTGCTTTTCTGTCTTTCCTAGTAGTGATCTCTCTGAAAAATCTTGGGGATGGTGGTTTAGTCACTAAGTCGTGTTTGATTCTTGCGACCCCATGGACTGTGAACCTACCAGGCTCCTCTGATCATGGGATTTTCCAGGCAAGAATACTAGAGTGGATTGCCATTGCCTTCTCCAGGGGATATTCCCGACTCAGGACTTGAGCCAGTGTCTCCTCATGCAGGCAGATTCTTCACTGACCGAGCTACAAGAGGAGCCCAAGAACATGCCATAAAGATTTGGGATTAGTGAAAATTTTCAATCATGTATAAAGAGTTCTGCTAATCTAGTAATTACTATTTCTTCTACCTACCTTGGGTTTCCCTGGTGGCTCACTGGTGCAGAATCTGCCTGCAATGCAGGAGATGCGCTGTGATCCCTGGGTCGGAAGATCCCCTGGAGAAGGAAATGGCAACCCACTCCAGTATTCTTTTTTTTTTTTTTTTTTTATGGGTCACTCAGGTGTTTTTATTTTGCACACGAACCCACTGGACACCTCAGAGATGACAACCTAGATACACGTGGCTCTGGATACTTGGTGGAAGCGAGGTGAGAAGAACAATGATTTGGGCCAAGTACGTGATTACAGAGCTAGGGTCTCCAGCAGGGCTCCAGATGGGCAGGCGTGGCTCTGCAGCAGGCCTAAGGAAGTGGTGGGGACGTCACAGGACAAGGAGAGGGCAGCTAACTACCAGAGGCCCCTGTGGGCATCAGCGGGGGCCTCACACGGCCCGGAGACATCAGACGCAGGTCTAAGGAGCCAACGAGTGACTGCGAGGGCTCGCCCGCCCACAGCTTACTTGGCGAGCGGGTTTCTGAAGCTCCTGCCAGCAAACTTGGCCTTGCTGCCCAGTTCCTCTTCAGTTCTGAGGATCTGGTTGTACTTGGCCAAGCGCTCAGATCGGCACGGGGCACCAGTCTTGATCTGCCCTGTGCGCAGCCCCACCACCAGGTCAGCAATGAANGACTAATCCCTAAACTTGAGCTTCTTGGAGACACCAGGAATAGAACATCTGGGCTCGCCTCATGTGCCTGTTCTTCCTTCCCTGCCTTCCTAATATAAAGAAATGGTAGGACTGTGACTTCTTAGGATACTTAAAAAAGAGAAAAAAAAATTTAATGAAAGGATAACCCAGTTTCTTGAACTATAAGTGGTACAGGGCAAAAAGGCGGGGGCACTCATCAGNGTGAAAATTTTCAATCATGTATAAAGAGTTCTGCTAATCTAGTAATTACTATTTCTTCTACCTACCTTGGGTTTCCCTGGTGGCTCACTGGTGCAGAATCTGCCTGCAATGCAGGAGATGCGCTGTGATCCCTGGGTCGGAAGATCCCCTGGAGAAGGAAATGGCAACCCACTCCAGTATTCTTTTTTTTTTTTTTTTTTTATGGGTCACTCAGGTGTTTTTATTTTGCACACGAACCCACTGGACACCTCAGAGATGACAACCTAGATACACGTGGCTCTGGATACTTGGTGGAAGCGAGGTGAGAAGAACAATGATTTGGGCCAAGTACGTGATTACAGAGCTAGGGTCTCCAGCAGGGCTCCAGATGGGCAGGCGTGGCTCTGCAGCAGGCCTAAGGAAGTGGTGGGGACGTCACAGGACAAGGAGAGGGCAGCTAACTACCAGAGGCCCCTGTGGGCATCAGCGGGGGCCTCACACGGCCCGGAGACATCAGACGCAGGTCTAAGGAGCCAACGAGTGACTGCGAGGGCTCGCCCGCCCACAGCTTACTTGGCGAGCGGGTTTCTGAAGCTCCTGCCAGCAAACTTGGCCTTGCTGCCCAGTTCCTCTTCAGTTCTGAGGATCTGGTTGTACTTGGCCAAGCGCTCAGATCGGCACGGGGCACCAGTCTTGATCTGCCCTGTGCGCAGCCCCACCACCAGGTCAGCAATGAAGGTGTCCTCAGTCTCCCCGGAGCGATGTGACACCATGACGCCCCACCCGTTGGACTGGGCCAGCTTGCCCGCCTGCAGGGACTCGGTCACGGAGCCAATCTGGTTCGCTTTGAGCGGGAGGCAGTTGCATGATTTCTCGCTCACAGCCTTGGCGATCCGCTCGGGGTTGGTCACCGTGAGGTCATCCCCCGCCACCTGGATCCCTGTGCTGGCAGTGAATTTCTGCCAAGCTTCCCAGTCATCCTGGTCGAAGGGCTCCTCCATAGACACCACTGGGTAGTCCCTGATGAAGGACTTGTACAGGTCGGCCAGCTTGTCGGGTGTGATGTACCTGTCGGGGTCATCGGGCGACTTGAAGTCCAGGTCATACTTGCCCGACCTGTAGAACTCAGAGGCAGCTACGTCCATGCCGATGACGACCTTGTCACTGTAGCCAGCCTTGCCGATGGCGTTCTTTAGCAGCTCCAGGGCTTCTTTGTTCTCCAGGATGTTGGGGGCAAAGCCGCCCTCATCTCCCACATTGGTGGCGTCCTTCCCGTATTTCTCCTTGATGACGTTCTTCAGGTTGTGGTAAACCTCTGCTCCGGTGCGCATGGCCTCCCGGAAGTTTTCGGCCCCAACAGGAAGGATCATAAACTCCTGCATGGCCAGCTTGTTGCCAGCATGAGAACCACCGTTGATGACATTGAAAGCTGGAACTGGCAGGATGACCTCGGCATTGCCAGCCAAGTCGGCGATGTGGCGGTAGAGGGGCACCCCCTTCTCCACAGCACCAGCCTTGCAGACAGCCAGGGACACGCCCAGGATGGCATTTGCACCAAACTTGGACTTATTTTCTGTGCCGTCCATCTCTATCATCAGCTTGTCGATCTTCTCCTGCTCCACAACGTTCAGCTTCTTGCTAACCAGGGCAGGCGCAATAGTTTTATTGATGTGCTCAACAGCCTTTGAAACACCTTTCCCCATGTAGCGCGTCTTATCATTGTCTCGGAGCTCCACGGCCTCGTAGATTCCAGTTGAGGCGCCACTGGGCACAGCAGCTCTGAAGAGACCTTTTGCGGTGAAGAGATCAACCTCGACAGTGGGATTGCCACGAGAGTCAAAGATCTCTCTGGCGTGGACCTTCAGGATGGACATAGTGAATTTCCGGCCGCCGGAGGTCGCCGCCCGAAGAGAGACAGAGGGTGCTGCGGACGCCGAGGATGAGCGATTAAGTCGCAAAGTGCGAGCTCTCCGACTACCCACTCCAGTATTCTTGCCTGGAGAATTCCATGAACAGAGCAGCTTGGTGGTCTACAGTCCATGGGGTCACAAAGAGTCAGACATGTCTGAGCAACTAACACACACACACACTACCCACCTAGATTCAATACACTTGGCACATTATATAAGTAAATGTTCACGTACCATTTTATAAACACAAGATGGTTATCAGGAAAAAGTAGCAAATATTCATTTCTATTCTAAATTTCCTCGATACAAATATTATTAAAGAATTTCCTTTATGAAGAATAATAGATGTTTTTAAAGAAAATCATGACATAGTGCAACAACCACTGGTTTAGAACCAAAGTTTTTAGCTGTGGACTGTGTAAAAGTCATTTCTAAATTTTGTCAAATGGGAATAATGGTATCCAGAAATAGTGGTAGGGGTTCTTTTGCCAGGGGGGAACAGGAATATAGATGGGAAGATTAAATAAAGTAGTCAATACAAAGGTGATTAAAACATTTCCTTAATTAATTATTCAGAGAACTTGCAGTGTGCTAAGAACAAGTAGTTACATAGATGATGCAATTGAATGAGACAAAACCACTGTCCTCAAATAGTTTCTAGAGCAATCATTTCCAGTGTATACACATATGGTGGGAAAAGGATGCTGGGATGGTCGGTAGATGATTGGATAAGGAACAGCATCACCTAATGAGGAAGGATTATTTCCTATTGATTTGTTCATAAGATTCTAGCATACCCCACACATCCCATCAAGAATTATTGCCTTGGGATTTCCCTGGTGGCCTAGTGGTTAGGATTCCAGGTTTCTCTGCTGTGACCAATCCCTGGTCAAGGAACTGAGATCCTCCAAGTCTTAGAGCACAGACAAGAAAATGATAAAAATTGCTTTAATGCATGTTGATGACTTAATGATTGTTTCTCAGGTACACTGTGGAAGATACAGGTTGAGAACACTAGTTTCCTCCTTACAAACACAATCATAGAGAACTATGACCTCATGTAAGGCATAACTAGTGTCCCTATTTTTCCTCTTAAAACATTTCACATAATAGATTTCATTTTTAAAAAAGAGCATGCCTTTTCATTCAGTAATGAAATATGAAAAAGAAAATAATTCTAATTGAGCTTTTTGTTAGTAAGACACAAACAGCATTTTCATTTCCCTTATGTCATAAAGGTTAAGACCATTAGGTTGAAATTATTTTTACTATACTCACAAACTAAACAGTCCCTCTTTAGTAACATCATGTATTTTCAAATTTATTGAGCATTTTCATATATAATATTTTATCTACTGACATTGTTAGATAAGAAAATTCATACATAAAGATCAGTTGTGACAATTATACCACCAAAAACATCCAGAATCTATCATTCTTTTTTCATCCTCACTGCCATTAAAGTTCATTTTATCATCATCTTTTATATCAACTACTTCTCCAGCTTTCTAACTGCTCTTTCTTATAATAGTCACCATCTCACCAGTCAGAAAGAATGGTCAACCTCAACAGACATCTCTGATCAATATTCCTATAGGCATTCTTTCTGTTTTCAGTGTGGGTTCTCTCTAAAATTGACTTAAAGATGCTTCCTGACCTGGTCCCTTCCTTGGTCACACTGAATTACCTGAGAAGAACTGCAAGAAAATGTTTTTTCTCTCTTGGTCTTTATCTGGAGTCAAGATTGCCGTGAGAAATATCAACAGTCTCAGATATGCAGATGATACAACTCTAATGGCAGAAAGTGAAGAGGAATTAAAGAGCCTCTTGATGAGGGTGAAAGAGGAGAGTGAAAAACCTGGCTTAAAACTCAACTTTCAAAAAACTAAGACCAAGGCATCCAGCCCCATCACTTCATAGCAAATAGAAGAGGAAAAAGTAGAAACAGTGACAGATTTTATTTTGGGGGGTTCCAAACCACTGAAGACAGTGAGCGCAGCCACAAAATTAAAAGATGCTTGCTCCTTGGAAGGAAAATTATGAGAAATCTAGACAGTGTATTAAAAAATGGAGATATTACTTTACCAACAAAGGTGTGTATAGTCAAAGCTGTGGCTTTCACAGTAGTCACATACAGATATGTGAGTTGGACCATAAATAAAGCTGAGTGCCAAAGAATTGATGCTTTTGAACTGTGGTGCTGGAGAAGACTCTTGAGAGTCTCTTGGACAGCAAGGAGATCAAACCAGTCAATTCTAAAGGAAATCAACACTGAATATTCATTGGAAGGACTGATGCTGAAGCTGAAGCCCCAGTACTTTAGCTACCTGATGCCAAGAGCCAACTCCCTGGAAAAGACCTTGATGCTGGGAAAGATTGAAAGCAAAAGAAGGGGGTGGCAGAGGATGAGATGGCTAGACAACATCTAACGGACATGAATTTGAGCAAACTCCAAGAGAGAATGGAGGACAGAGGAACCTGGTATGCTACAGTCCATGGGGTCCCAAAGAGTCAGACTTGACTGAGCAACTGAACAACGACAAATTCATTATTCTTTTGGCCTCTGTAGAGCTTTGTCTTTCTTTTTAATATACTTTACCAGAGAGGTCAAAATTTCTAATTTACTTGGCTATCAACACTACTATATTATAAGAAACTAAGTAATAAGAATTAAGTAATTTTATAATTATAATTAATGAACCCTCAATGACTATATGTGTTTGAAACTCAATGAAAATTTAGGGAATTAAAGGTAACATAAAGACTTGAGTCCAGGTCTAACTGTGGGCTATGAGCAGTTTCCACTGTGCTCTGCTATCCCCCAGATAATGACTTTGGTCTCCACACTCTCTAACTCCTTGTTTTCTCCCATTGCCTGAACCCCTTGGTTTGATGAAGTTAGGTTATATGCCTCAATATTATAAATTAACTCATTGCAAATCTTTTTTGTTTGTTTGTTTATATTTTTGCTAAGCCTTCTATTTGTAGGGGGCTTCCCAGATAGCTCAGTTGGGAAAGAATCCACCTGCAATGCAGGAGACCCCAGTTCAATTCCCAGGTTGGGAAGATCTGTTGGAGAAAGGATAGGCTACCCACTCCAGTATTCTTGGGCTACCCTTGTTGCTCACCTGGTAAAGAATCCGCCTGCAATGTGGGAGACCTGGGCTCGATCCCTGGGTTGGGAAGATCCCCTGGAGAAGCAAAAGACTCTAGTATTTCCACCTGGAGAATTCCACGGACTATACAGTCCATGGGGTCACAAAGAGTCAGACACGACTCAGTGACTTCCACTTTCACTTCTCTATTTGTGGGGAAGCTACTCAATACTTACAAACTTCTCTGTGAGCGTATGTGTAAGAATTCTGACCAGGGATAAACTTTTCTTTGAAATTATATAGGAGGCCCAAGGCAGTGGAGCAGGGAACACAAGCAAGCTTGCTTCAGAAAAAGAAATGGTAACAGATTGCTGTAACATGATAACAGCATTCTGGTGCATATGTCATGAAAAGAAGTCACCAAAAATGCTTTGGCTAGATTTAGTCCATAGTAACAAACATCTTAAAATAAGAAACTTTCAGAAAAAGTGCCCAAAGCATAGCTATTTTATCCCTTGCTACTTTCAGAGGAACATGAGGAGTTCAGTTTTCAAAAAGTACATAAAGATGGAAATAATATCCTCACTGGAATTAGAAACTGTGGGGAATGTCTCTTGGTTATCAATTAAAAACATTTGCATAAACAATAAATTTCATTCTTTTACAACATGTTGTGGGTGAATATTCCACAAATGACACTGTAAATCCCAAATTAAACCTGCAGCAAGTAATAGAAGTGGTTTTTATCATTCTTAAGACTGTCTTGCCATTAGAAAGGGACATAATAATTTTATTATACTACATATTCTGTGAAAGACCATAAACTTTTAATAGACTTATAAAAAAGGAGTGTAACCTTTTCAATATTCTGTGTCATCCTTGGGTGAATCCATTCCACCCTCTCCTCATGCAAGATGGATGCCCTAGGGTCTAAGCAATAGTTCCACACTCGAGAAGAAAATGTTCAGATCCAGCCTTTTCCCTGAATTTGAAGGTTACCATGATTTAGCACTCAAGAGCACTTCCTGGCCACCCTTTTTCTGATTCTACAGCTCCTCAGATTTCCAGACTATAGTCTTCTGGTCTTAGAAGAGTTCTGCTGACTTCATCTCTATAGCTTTCATTTGGGGCTAGAAAAGCCAAACTAAACACCATTTAGGTTTAATAGCTTTGTTCTCACAGCACCACACATTTGTTTTCAGCACCATTAAGGATTATAGTTTCTTATTATTTCCCTAGAACGTGAAATTTCTCAATTTATCTCTTAACCTTGATAGCATGTGGTGGTGCTTAGTCTCTATGTCATGTCTGACTCTTGTGATCCCATGGACCGTAGCCTGACAGGCTCCTCTGTTCATAGGATTTTCCAGGCAAGAATACTGGAGTGGCTTGCTGTTTCCTTTTCCTTCTCCAGGGGATCTTCCTGAACCAGGGATCGAACTTGCATCTCCTGCATTTCAGGAGCCCTCCTGCACTGCAGGCATATTCTTTACCACTGAGTCACCAGGGAAGTCTATTACATTGATTCCATAGCCAAATTTAAGCATGAATTTTAAAACAAGATGATTGACTAACTTGACCCTATGGTGCCCCCTGCATACTGAAGAAATTAGGCCTTTTTATGTGTTTTAGCTGTTCATTTGTTTATTTCTCTTTTATGTTGCAATAAACAACATATCCACTTTCTTAGAAAATAGGCGAAATTCCAAAAATCTTTGGAGACAAACATGGTGGGAGAAAAATGGATAGTGCAAAGGAAGGAAGTCTTTAATTAGGAGGAAAAAAAAATGGAAGCAAAGTATGGAGAAAACTGAATGACTCATTCTCAGGAGACCTGTTCTTCATTGCAGAACAATGCCATCATGAAGCTATATACCAAACTGCTAACTGAACCCCTGAAAGTTCCATAGCACAAGGAAAGAGCTAGCTCCTTGGAAAGGAGACATTGGCTATTAATTCCACTTAGAAAAAAAATGTCATTTTTAACTTGCTTAAAAACACAGAAAACCTTTTCATATCTTCAATAAACTTAAAAAAATCATAATAAAATTTGCAAGCATAGTGCTTATATTTACCTATCCTTTCTCCCGTGAACCCCCACCTAAAATAAGTAGAACGTTTGTAGATGAAGGGTCTTTCCATACAAATAAAAATTACCTCAAGGGCACAACCTGAGATTTTTTTAAGAAGGGCATTAACTCTTTTGGCTACAGCTATGACTGATAGCCAAATCTAATAGTCAATTACACATATTTTTGTGGCTCCCTCATCCAAAACTTTCTGAATCAGACTAATGTTTTTTAAAAACATTGGAGGTAAAAACTCTAAAATCTCATAAAACTCATGAACTATATCCCTAGGAAGATGTACACAGATAATTATAGGCATATAATTTCAGTATGTTTTGCACTAGCCCTCTGAGGCTCATCCAAGGAACCTCTAGGGATAAATGAACGCCAGAATAAGAGAGCTTAGGGCTAGATCATGAGCTCAGCAGAGGAGGAAAATGTTTCCCTCATTTGTGCCTCTTTGACTATGGAATGGTGCTTAACATAGAACACATGCACAAATAATTTGTTACATTGAATTGTGTATGCTGGCATGTGTGTATTAAGGGATTTTTTTTTAAGGAGAATATACTTTTTAAAAGTTCATCATACAAATAAACTTCCTGAATCTGGTAGACAGAGGACAAAGAAAAAGTTTTTTTAAGTAGTAAACCAGAGCAGGTTTAGAAACTTGAACAGGGCTACCCACCAAATGGGCTTCCCTGGTGGCTCAGTGGTGAAGAACTTGCCTGCCCATGCAGGAGATGTGGGTTTAATCCCTGGGTTGGGAAGATTCCCTGGAGAAGGAAATAGCAACCCACTCCAGTATTCTTGCCTGGGAAATCCCATGGACAGAGGAGCCTAGTAGGCTACAGTCCCTGGGACCACAAAAGAGTCAGACATGACTTAGCAACAAACAACCCACCAAATAAGCATTACTGCTAGAAACAGGACAGAAAGTAAAAGTGAAAATTGCTCAGTTGTATCTGATTCTTTGGAGATCCCATAGGCTATACATCCATGGAATTCTCCAGGCCAGAATACTGGAGTGGGTAGCCTTTCCCTTCTCCAGGGGCTCTTCCCAACCCTGGGATCAAATCTAGGTCTCCTGCATTGCAGGTGGATTTTTTACCAGCTGAGTCACAAGGGAAGCCCAAGAATAGTGGAGTGGGTAGCCTATCCCTTCTCCAGCGGATCTTCCTGACCCAGGAATTGAACCGGGGTCTCCTGAATTGCAGGTGGATTCTTTACCAACTGAGCTATCAGGGAAGCCTAAATAGAACATAGGTGGCCTTTAAATTACATACATACTGATTTATATATGTAATTTAATTTATATGTAATTTATATATGTTTTATATAATCATTAACATGTGTGCCTTGCAGAAAATATCCCCAACTCTGCACAACAGTAGCAGTTTCTTTATCAATAAAGGTTCTATATTGAAAGCACTCATAATGATATGAGGGTGGGCAGGAATGCCTCACAGCTGCACTTGAACTTATAAACACAGTAGTTTAGAGGATATTCTTTTAGGACAGACAAAAAACTGTGGAAAAGAAACAGCCTAGTTTGATTATTTCAGTAACACAGTGGGTAGTCAAACAAAGCCGGAATGCAAATTACCAAGTAAGTTAGGTTTCCTAGGGATGAGCAATCTTTATGACTTCTACTTATCTCAAGGCAAAGCTGTCCAGCAGAGATTCTCTCTTCTGACTGGTCTTTCTTTTTTCCTCTTTAGTCTTCCTCTTACTGTAAAATTTGGTAAGTTTTCATTGACAGAAAACCTTACAAGTTCCAATATTAACTTCTTTGCTTATCTCTTACAGGCAGCTCTGAAAGGGGAAAAAATTTACTATTTTTATTCTCTCACAGCTTGTGAATTATACTACCTTGTGGCATCTTTGTCAACAAAGGTCCGTCTAGTCAAGGCTATGGTTTTTCCTGTGGTCATGTATGGATGTGAGAGTCGGACTGTGAAGAGAGCTGAGCGGCAAAGAACTGTTGCTTTTGAACTGTGGTGTTGGAGAAGACTCTTGAGAGTCCCTTGGACTGCAAGGAGATCCAACCAGTCCATCCTAAAGGAGATCAGTCCTGGGTGTTCACTGGAAGGACTGATGCTAAAGCTGAAACTCCAGTACTTTGGCCACCTCATGAGAAGAGTTGACTCACTGGAAAAGACTCTGATGCTGGGAGGGATTGGGGGCAGGAGGCGAAGGGGATGACAGAGGATGAGATGGCTGGATAGCATCACCGACTTGATGGACGTGAGTCTGAATGAACTGCGGGAGTTGGTGATGGACAGGGAGGCGTGGCATGCTGCGATTCATGGGGTCGCAAAGAGTCGGACACGACTGAGCGACTGAACTGAACTGTGGCATCTTTCTTTCTAGGATGAAAATATTAAGAAAATAAAATATGCTCTCATAAATGCCTACTCCTGTGAGTAAAGTGGGTGGATCTCACAATATCTAAAGTCATCTGGGAGAAAACAAACAAACAAATGTAGATTTGGAAGAAGCTGACAGGGACATTGACACTCAGGCTTTCAGAGATCACCAGCTGTGGAATGTTCTGGAAAGATAATTTCTGTTCCCTTCCCATGTTTTTAAAAGAACTCTCCTCCAGTGGTCTATTCAAGAGATTAAAAATATTCACTGCCTAAAGGGCCCCACAGAGGAGCAGCAAAGGATGAGATGGTTGGATGGGATCACTCATTCAATGGACATGAGTTTGAGCAAACTCTGGGAGATAGTGCAGGACAGAGGAGCCTGGCATGCTGCAGTCTGTGTGGGTCACAAAGAGTCAGACACGACAGGGGCAGAACAACAACAAAAGTGTTCAAAGTAATGTATGAAAAGAAAAGCCTGATCCCAGATTCTACCAGTCAGCAAAACAGGTATCTCCTGAGAAAAAAATTCTCCAACCACTCCAGTTTTAACACCTGAGAACTATATACATTCAGTGAACTCTGAATCTCCCAATGATCTGAAGTCAAGAAGGCGTTTCTTCTGTAGAACAATTTGCTAAAATTAGAGACGAATGAATTAGTGTTTGAGTGAAGTATATATTCTTCTTGCAAGTCATGTAGGGAGAGGGGCCTCTAAGAGCAGGTGGCTAAATCTATCTACAACAAACATTTTGACAAGCTCCCACCAGCATGGCATCAAAACAATCCCAATGTGATTCAAAAGATATCTTCACTTTAACAGCTGAGGCACTGGGCACATGAACTGTAAGTTATATTTTTCTCCAGCAGGCAATTAGTAAACTGCTCACATTCTGCTGCTGAAAAGACTACACCAGCATGAACAGATGGAAATGCAGAATTCCACAAATGCAGATATTAGGAATCAGAGACGTTGATTTAACTTTCACCAAGCAAACAAGAATCCAAAAATACACGTCACTCTTTCTATAATTAAATACGTCATCAGAGTACATCAGATTCATATCCATTGTAAGCTCAGGTTTCTTCCTTCTTATTTCTAAATTTATATACATTCTCTGTATAACAGACCTACTCAGAGTTCAACTCCACAACAAAAGGGTTTTCTGTGCCAGATAGATGGCACTAAACTATTTCTCAAATTAAGCTTGCCAGGGAGTCGCACTAGCTTTTTCCCAGCATGATGCCTGCTGCAATAATAAGAAATCATAAGACTGAAAGAGGTAGTCCTTGTGTCAGGACAGATGGAGAGAACAGCTGAGAGAAGGGCTCAGCCAATTTAATAACTCCCTGTGAGTAGAATAAATCATATTGAAAAGAATTCAGAGGAACATTTAGTCTGGAAAAAAAAGAATTTAAATGATGGCAATTTTAGAATGGAATGAATAGAATAAAAATGTTTCACCTTAAAACATCACACAGTAAAAACAAAAAACAGCAAAAGGTCACTAGTGACCTGAACCCAAATTATAGACCAGACTAGTGACAAATGCTTGGAAAGCATTTAGACTGATTGTCACATTTAAAACACATAACGCATGCTAACATACTAAGGAAATGAAATCCATGATGTTAGGCACTTGAGGAACCACTGTTAATTATTCTTTCCTCCCTCTGAAATGGCAGTTTAGCCTACTTATGAACATATTTAAGAGAACTTATCATTTTTTATATTTTTAAAATGCTAGAGACAATGTGAAAAATCTTTTTTGAGAACAATTTCCTTTATATAATCTCCCAGGACTTTCATGGGAAAATTCAATTTATATTCTTTATTACATATAGCAATATGTCTAGTTGCAAATATGAAAAGAAAAAAACTCTATAAGTTTTCCAAATTTTAATCCAAGGGGAGACAACAATGTGATTGAAATTATCTAAAGAAAAGTAAAAGGATATTTTTTTCTTGCCAAAAGTGAGTGTACCTAACATCAAGAAGCAAACTAGTAATAATATCACCAGTAAAGTCCCAGGTCATGGTCAGAGACATAGTGTCATGTAGTCTTTTTTCCTTTAAAGAAAAGCGCTGAAGTCTTTTTGTCCATTAAATGTTAAGAGACACTAGTTATCTTATTACACTGGTGAAATAGAGCTTTTCTACCCCAATAAAAATTTCAGATTACACCAAAACATTATTAAATAGCATAAAAGTTGCAGGTTATGTTTACTTAAGGGCTTCCCAGGTGGTTCAGTGGGTAACAAATCTGCCTGCAATGCAGGAGAAGCGGGTTTGATCCCTGGGTCAGGAAAATCCCCTGGAGGAGGGCATGGCAACTCACTCCAGTATTCTTGCCTGGACGATCTCATGGACAGAGGAGCCCGGTGGGCTACGGTCCATAGGATTTCAAAGAAGCAAACACTACTGAAGCAACTGAACATGCACACATGTTTACTTATATATGTAAAAGTTCTTTCTTTGTATTACTAGTTGAGAGTTTTTATTAAGTTTTATATCATAAACTTCATATTCAAACTGGCTTCTTTCTCAGGCACACTAAAGGCAAAAAAAAAAATAACACCGATTAACCCTTTAAGCATGTGTCTATATTTCCCAGGCAAAATCAGGAAACAAAAAACAGTGGTTTCTGAATTTCAGATTGATTACTTATTCAGAAGCTGTCTTGAGGATATGGCCTAACCTTTTGATATTACTCACCAAAGAGAAATGTCAGTAACAAAGACTTTAATCTCCTTTCCCCTCAACAGGAGAGACACAGCCTATATAGAGAGTTGTTTTCATTTATAACTCTTTTATATCATCTCTTCTAGATACTTCATGTTTAATGGTGTCAGACTCACTGAATTAGTAAAGAGTTTGTAAAATATCTGAAGCAAACACATATACCTCTCATTCAGTGGTTTATCACCAAAATGTAAACTGCTGAGGGACTCTTTGAACAAACATGAGGGGCATCAAGTTCATATTCACAGTGACTCATATTTTCTCATTCCTAAATTTACATTCATTCTGAGTCTTTCAGAATGCATTTAATGCATTTATAAATGAAAATATTTATAAGCCTATTCTTTACCACATTGTTTTAGGAACATCTATGGACTCAAGAGAATTTGGTAGAAGATAGCTGGTTAAACCATAGTTAGTGAAGATAAAGATAACATGAACAACAACTCATTCATGAAGTAAGTAATAGAAAAAGTTAATACATGATATTTGTAATCAAATAATATTAGCTTTTATTATATATTCAGGAGAATTAGAAGTAGAAAAGGAGAATAATTTCCCACCATCATCCTCAATAACTTGAATTTTTTGGAAGGCCCCAGATAGCCAACATATTTATAGATGAATCTTTAAACTACACATGAAGTCTTTCCTTAGTATGCCAACTTCAGGATTCTTTGATTATTCAATAATAATCTACGTGTTACAGTTACTAAAACATACATTGGACACTGATTTGTACTCAAAGTAAAATAGTTTTTTTAATATCATAGCTAGAGACAGACTATCATAATTTGTTAAACAGGTTTCAAAGTAATTGATGCACATCAGGTCAAGGATTGGAAGATGGTCATTGCTATCTAGTTATTCCTGATTAACATCGAAGGACAATTATTACAGATTCTTCTTACATTCAGAATCTTACATACTAAACAAGTTAAATAGTAAAGTAAGGTAGATAACCCACATTTGGAGTCATTTAGGTCCAGAGATGATAAGCTATAAAATTCCCAATCAATAAAAATCTTCATTAGCTATTAAATGAATATTCAAGATATATTTAGGAGAAATAGAAGATCAGTAAAAGCAGGCACTATTTTTGTTCTGTTTTGTTTGTAATTCACTGCTGAATCACCAGAAGCTAGGTCAGTGAGGGACACACAGTTTGGGTTTAATAAATATTTACAGAGTGAATAAATACTAAATTGTTGATAAATAATCAAAACAAATGTGAATAACTCTGTAGGAGCTGGATAAAGAAAATGGGCTAATAAGAGAAGAAAAGACAAAGAACAAAGAACCAACCAAGAAGTGAATGAGAAGAAAGAATGACAGAGTGGCCTTTTTTGGTGTGTTCTACCTGCTTGGCAACAAAAAAGTAGCATGAAAACAACCTAAAGGAAAACAGATGGCTGAGTCCCTCACCTCCCCATGCATGGGCTGGCCAGCGTTGCCTCCACAAGCTGCAGGCTCCTCCTCAGCCACACAACAAACAACTGAAAAAGTGACAGCAAGGTACACAAGGGAGTACACATATTCTGTTGAAAACCCAATGAGAAATGCTCTCTTGCCAAGACACTCAAGTTGGCATAGTATTCATGATTTCCTGGTAAGAAGCCAGAGTCTTCTCCTCTGCAGATTGTGTGCCTAATCAAAGAAATGCAAAAAAGCATCTGAGGAGGTCTTACAAATAGCTGAGAAAAGAAAAGAAGGCAGAGGAGAAAAGGAAAAGGATACCCATCTGAATGCTAAATTCTGGAGAATAGCAAGGAGAGATTAAAAAACCTTTCCTAAGTAATCAGTGCAAAGAAGTAGAGAAAAACAATAGAATGGGAAAGACCAGAGATCTCTTCAAGAAAATTAGAGATACCAAGGGAGTATTTCATGCAAAGATGGGCAAAATAAAGGACAGAAATGATATGGACCTAACAGAAGCAGAAGATATTAAGAAGAGGTGGCAAGAATACATAGTAGAACTATACAAAAAAGATCTTAATGGCCCAGATAACCAAATGGTGTGATCACTCACCTAGAGCCAGACATCCTGGAGTGCGAAGTCAACTGAACCTTAGGAAGCATCATTATGAACAAAGATGGTGGAGATGATGGAATTCCAGCTAAGCTATTTCAAACTCTAAAAGATGATGTTAAAGTGCTGCACTCAATATGCCAGCAAATCTGGGAAAACTCAACACTGGCCACAAGTCTGGAAAAAATCAGTTTTCATTCCAATCCCAAAGAAAGGCAACATCAAAGAATGTTCAAACTACTGCACAACTGCAATCATTTCACATGGTAGCAAGGTAATGCTCAAAATCGTTCAAGCTGACCCCTAGTGAACGGAGAACTTCCAGATTTAGAAAAGTCAGAGGAACCAGAGATCAAATTGCCAACAAACATTGGATCATAGGAAAAGCGAGAGAGTTCTAGAAAAACATGTACTTCTGCTTCACTGACTATGTTAAAGCCTTTCACTGTATGGATCACAACAAACTGGAAAATTCTTTAAGAGATGATAATACCAGACCCCCTTACCTGCCTCCTGCAAAACCTGTATGCAGATCAAGAAGCAACAGTTAGAACCAGACATGGAACCATGGACTGGTTCTAAATTGGAAAAGGAGTACATCAAGGCTGCATATTGTCACCCTGCTTATTTAACTTATATGCAGAGTACATAATTAAAACCCACAGATGACTGTGCCCAATAGTAACTCCCCCAGTGAAGAAGCAGCACAGATGCCTGCATTCGCCACTAGCAAGTGGGGGCTGGGCAGGGAGGCTCTGGCTGCATTGCTGAGTAAGGATCAGGCCTGAATGCCCGAGGGCAATCTGAGGGAAATAAGGTTGCTTGGGCTAGCAAACCAGACTATGGGATAACTACCACGCAAGAAGCCCTAACCTAAGACACCGTCAGGCCCGTTCACAGAACAAAGGACTGAGCAGAGCTAGCCGGCTGCAGACCATCCCCCTCTGGTGACAGGCAGGCGAGGGCAGCCAGAGCTAGAAGTGGGCAGTCGCGGCCCCAGAGAGGCATCATCTACCAAACTGCAAGAAAGCTTCGTTACTAACCAAGACTTCTTGGGATTCTGGACACTCAACATCCGCCTAAGAAGGTGTGCCGGTTGTACACCCAGAAAACCAAGCAGCAGGGACAGGCGAGGTGATAAGTCACAGCGACTGCGCTTGCCAAACACCTGGTCACCTGAGCTGCTTGGATCTGGTAAGGGCACAAAACGCAGGCCCAACCAAGTCTGCACCTCTGAGGATTACCCGAATAGCTGAACCTGAGTGGCTTAGACCTAGAAAGTTCATACAACCCAGGGCTGGCCTCAGACAGTTCCCGGCAGAGCAACCTACCACCTAAGCAGTGTAGACAGGGAAAGCACACACGCTGTGAGCAGGGCCAAACCCAATGTGGCCTTGTAAGAAAAGCTATGA
>SJYQ01000622.1:445278-457018 GCA_006410935.1 Redunca redunca | reverse complement strand
GAAAGAGACACATGTACCCCAATGTTCATCGCAGCACTGTTCATAATAGCCAGAACATGGAAACAACCTAGATGTCCATCAGCAGATGAATGGATAAGCAAGCTGTGGTACATATACACAATGGAGTATTACTCAGCCATTAAAAAAAATACATTTGAATCAGTTCTAAGGAGATGGATGGAACTGGAGCCGATTATACAGAGTGAAGTAAGCCAGAAAGAAAAACACCAATACAATATACTAACACATATATATGGAATTTAGAAAGATGGGGATGATGACCCTGTATGCGAGACAACAAAAGAGACTCCGATCTATAGAGAGAACTTTTGGACTCTGGGGGAGAGAGAGAGGGAGAGGGTGGGATGAGATGGGAGAATGGCATTGCAACATGTATACTATCAAGTAAGAAACGAATCGCCAGTTGATGTCAGATGCAGAATGCAGGATGCTTGGGACTGGTGCAAGGAGAGGACCCAGAGGGATGGCATGGGGTGGGAGGTGGGAGGGGATTCATGTTTGGGAATGCTTGTACACTCGTGGTGAATTCATGTCAATGTTTGGCAAAACCAATACAGTAATGTAAAGTAAACTAAAGTTAAAATAAAAATTTTAAAAAAAAATAAAAAAAAAATAAATAAACCTAATGCATCTTTCCACATCTGTGATGATGCAAACAACTCAATAAATGGCCTTTATGTCTGATATCAAACTCTTCTTAATGAATACCGAAACAGTGAGAATATCTCCCAATCGTTTCCTGAAAAAGTATTGACAGTAAATGTGGCCTTTGTGCTTGAGGAACATATTTCTGTTGCTCTGAACATTACTTGAATAAGAACTTGCTAATAATCTGAACAGTTCTAACCTCAAATTTGATGTTCTGTTACACAAAGAGATGAATATTAACCTTGACATTCAACATTTTATACTTTCAACTTCATTGTTACTTGAATAATTTTCTCTCTTAGCATTATGACAGAATTCGTATGCTCTTCTCTTTTCAGTTTGGTAGTTTGGCACTTTTGGAAACGTGATAAGATAGCTTGTGGTATGATTAACTCATTACTCATACACAGCATTTCTCTACCCTCTATTTTTCCTGAAGACATCATATTCTTTTGCACTTTCTCCTTTATCTCCCTCTACTTGCCCCTCTTTTCCTCCAAAGACGCTTACTTTGGCAATATTGAAGTGACTGAGAAAAAGATTCTAGCCTTATAAGTACCCTAAATTTGATCTTTCTATACTTGAGAGGAATGTTTCATAAGAAGTTAAAATTAATTTAAAAACCCATTGAAACTATTCATTAATATGCTGTTATAGATTCTAAGCAACTGTCTCTTTTATAGGCAACATAATTACAAGTGAATTACAAATACAGACTTTATGACTCCAATTAAACTCTAGGCCACAATCCATTAAAAACATATTATACACATTACATTACATGTAAGGAAAAATATATATGCGACATGATTCCAGCTATCAAAATAACTGAGCAGTAATTTCAAATAATTTATGTTTATCTCAAATTTCATCAGCATAACCTCAGAAATCATCAGAGAAAAAAACTCATGCCTAATTTCAACATATGTCTACATCTTACTTATTTCATTATTTCATTCTACCCCAGGAATATATTTGAAGTATTTCCCAAAAATGAGAGATTGGAAGAGATTCTAGTTTTTAGTCATAAGCAGACTAGTTTTTTCAGTTTTAAGAGCATTAGAATTAAACTAAGAATATTTAATTTTAGGGATTTTACTTAGAAAAGGCAGAGGAACCAGAGATAAAATTGCCAACATCTGTTGGGTCATAGAAGAAGCAAGAGAATTCCATAAAAACATCTACTTCTGTTTCACTGACTATGCTAAAGCCTTTGACTGTGTGGGTCACAACAAACTGGAAAATTCTTCAAGAGATGGGAACACCAGACCCCCTACCTGCCTCCTGCAAAACCTGTATGCAGGTCAAGAAGCAACAGTTAGAACCAGACAGGGAAACATGGACTGGTTCCAAACTGGGAAGGGACTACGTCAAGGCTGTATATTAACCCTCTGCTTATTTAACTTATACGCCGAGTACATCATGAGAAATGCCAGGCTGGATGAAGCATAAGCTGGAATCAAGATTGCCAGGAAGGAATGTCAACAACCACAGATATGCAGATGACACCACCCTAATGGCAGAGAGCAAGCAGGAACTAAAGAGCCTGAGGAGAGTGAAAAAGCTGGCTTAAAACTCAACAATCAAAAAACGATGATCATGGCATCTGGTCCCATCATTTCATGGCAAACAGATGCAGAAACAATGGAAACAATGAGAGACTTTATTTTGGGGGGTTCCAGAATCACTACAGATGGTGACTGCAACCATGAAATTAAAAGATGCTTACTCCTTGGAAGGAAAGTTATAACCAACCTAGACAGCATATTCAAAAGCATAGACATTACTTTGCCAACAAAAGTCTGTCTAGTCAAAGCTCTGGTTTCTCCAATAGTCATGTATGGATGTGAGAGTTGGACCATAAAGAAAGCTGAGCACTGAAGAACTGATGCTTTTGAACTGTGGAGTTGGAAAAGACTTTTGAGAGTCCCTTGGACTTCAAGGGAACAAACTAGTCAATCCTAAAGAAAATCAGTCCTGAATTTGCATTGGAAAGACTGATCTGAAGCTGAAGTTCCAATACTTTGGCCATCTGATGCAAAGAACTGACTCTTTAGAAAAGACCCTGATGCAGGGAAAGGTTGAAATCAGGAGGAGAAGGGACAACAGAGGACAAGATGGTTGGACTTGGTAGACATGAGTTTGAGCAAACTCTGGGAGTAGGTTATGGACAGGGAAGCCTGGTGTGCTGCAGTCCATGGGGTCGCAAAGAGTCAGATGACTATGCAACTGAACTGAACTGAACTAAACTGAGTTGAAAGTCTAGAAAAAAATCAGCTGCAAATTCACATAAGAATAAATTGGAAGTAAATAGGTAGTATCAAGGGTTCATTTGTGTACACTTCTTTAAAACTCTTTAGGCAACTGCAATGATTCTTACATTATGAGTTCAGGAGAAAAAGATTTGCTTCCAAGTGTTGAGTCTATAGCATTGGTTTTACTCATCAGACTGTATGGCTGTGTATCATTTGTGCTGTGCTGTGCTTAGTTATTCAGTCATGTCCAACTCTGTAACCCCATGGACTGTAGCCTGCCAGACTCCTCTGTTCATAGGGATTCTCTGTAGTGGGTTACCTTGCCTTCCTCCAGGGGATCTTCCCAACCCAGGAATCAAACCGGGGTCTTCTGCATTGCAGGCAGATTCTTTACCAGCTGAACTACCAGGGAAGCTCATGCATCCTTTAGAAAACATATAAAATAGAAATACAGGCTGGAGGAGAAGGGGATGACAAAGGATGAGATGATTGGATGGCATCACCGACTCGATGGACATGAGTTTAAACAAGCTCTGGGAGAAGGTGAAAGACAGGGAAGCCTGGTGTGCTGCAGTCCATAGGGTTGCAAAGAGTTGGACACATCTAAATGACCGAACAACAAAATTTTGTAAAAATCAAGTCAAGTGACTAAAATTAATTTGAAGCAAGTTAAAATTTCATCATCATAGTAAAGCTGCTTAAGAAAGAAGGTCTTAAGAAAATGTTAGAATATTATACCTCAGTTCCCATACAGGAAAGTCATTTATCACTGAATTATTTTCTCAGAAATTTTGTAATGCTTAAGAACTGGGTTACTATGAAAAGTTGCTTTTTAAATATCATGTCTATAAAGTTTGATTCTACCTGATCTTTATTCTCATCCTTCAGCGCTCAATTGCCCAGTGAAGAAAGGATGAGAATTAATGCCAGCTTGAACCTAGCATCTCTGACACAGTGAAGCAGAACAAAAAAAGCCAAAAAAAGCAAGCTTTAGCCAGGCCAGAATATCTTGGTGTATAGTGAAGTTCACAAGAAAACAAATAGAAAGAGTATTTCAAATAAAAACTTAATGACCAACTCAAACAAAGTAATTTGAAGGTACTATGAAAGGTACTAAAGGAAAATGAGATCATTTAGCATAGGTTTTCAAAGAATGTGAGATTTTGATGGGCGAAGGTAACACTGTTGATAGTGAAGTTTAAAAGAGGGACAGAAGGACTTTCTTATTGGGAGGCCTATTGAACACACATGGGCAAAACAATAGCCCTGTTTCCTGAGCAGCCCTGGATCTACTCAGAGAAAAGGAGATAGGCAAAAAATTAAAGAGTGATGCTTCTGAGAAGATTCTTACACTATGTCTCGATGGAAAGTATGGAGATATACCTTCCTATGGCAGTCAACTTAGAACCAACCTGAGACAGTGGCCTTATTGAAATACCCAATTTTTCTCACCTAATTTATGCAAAACTTCACGAAGGCACCAGTGGCCTAGTAAAAACTTTATAATCTAAATGTTTTGCTTTTGCACAATGAAGGAAACTATAGTCAAGGTGAAAAGACAGCCTTCAGAATGGGAGAAAACAACAGTAAATGAAACAACTGACAAAGAATTAATCTCCAAAATATACAAGGGAGCTTGTGTAGCTCAATACCAGAAAATCAAACAACCCAATCAAAAAGTGGGCAAAAGACTTAAACAGACATTTCCCCAAAGGAGATATGCAGATGGCTAATAAACACATGAAAAAGATGCTCAACATCACTCATTATTCAGTCAGTTCAGTTCAGTCACTCAGTCATGTCCAACTCTTTTCAACCCCATGAATCTCAGCACGCCAGGCCTCCCAGTCCATCACCAACTCCCGGAGTTCACTCAAACTCATATCCATCGAGTCAGTGATGCCATCCAGCCATCTCATCCTCTGTTGTCCCCTCCTCCTCCTGCCCCCAATCCATCCCAGCATCAGAGTCTTTTCCAATGAATCAACTCTTCGCATGAGGTGGCCAAAGTACTGGAGTTTCAGCTTTAGCATCAGTCCTTCCAAAGAACACCCAGGGCGGATCTCCCTTAGGATGGACTGGTTGGACCTCCTTGCAGTCCAAGGGACTCTCAAGAGTCTTCTCCAACACCACAGTTCAAAAGCATCAATTCTTCGGTGCTCAGCTAGGGAAATACAAATCAAAACCACAATGAGGTATCATCTCATGCTGGTCAGAAAGGCTATCATCGAAAAGGCTACAAACAGTAAATGCTGGAGAAGGTGTGGAGAAAAGGGAACCCTCTTACACTGTTGGTGGGAATGCAATCTGGTACAGCCACTTGAGAGAACAGTTGTGGAGATTCCTAAAAAAACTGGAAATAGAACTGCCATATGATTCAGCAATCCCGCTATTGGGCATACACCCTGAGGAAACCAGAATTGAAAGAGACACATGTACCCCATTATTCATTGCAACACTTTTTACAATAGCTAGGACATGGAAGCAACCTATATGTCCATCGGCAGATGAATGGATAAGAAAGTTGTTGTGCATATACACAATGGATTATTACTCAGCTATAAAAAGGAATCTATTTGAATCAGTTCTAATGAGGTGGATGAAACTGGAGTCTATCATATAGAGTGAAGTAAGTCAGAAAGAGAAAGCAGATACTGCATATTAACACATATATATGGAATTTAGAAAGACAGTAATGATGATCCTACCCACAAGGCAGCAAAGGAGACACAGATGTTAAGAACAGACTTTTTGACTCAGTGGGAGAAGGGAAGGGTGGGATGATTTGAGAGAATAGCATTGAAACATGTACATTGCCATATGTAAAACAGATGACAAGCACAAGTTCAATGCACAAAGCAGGGCACCCAAAGCCAGTGCTCTGGGATAACCGAGAGGGATGGGGTGGGGAGTGATGTGGGGGGTGGGGTCAAGATGGGGGAACACATGTACGCCTGTGACTGATTCACATGGATGTATGGCAAAAACCATCATGGTACTGTAAAGTAATTATCTTTCAATTAAAATAAATAAGAATAAATGTTCTTAGTACCACAGTTTATTAAAACCAGGCACCTGATTGGAAGAGAGGCAAAGAGACTTATCCTCTATTACATTTTTTGTTACTTAGTTTGCATCAAGAGAGACTAATCATTAAACATAAGGAGATACTGGTGGTATTAATAATTTAACAAAAACTAGTGGAAGCGTGTCATAAATAGCCAAGGTATTGGATTGAATCACCATCTCACATAGGAAATCCTGAAAAAGAAATGCAACTCAAAACATAGGTTGAAGAAAATAACTTTTAGAAGGGAAGGTAGTAGCTTTGTGACTTAGGAATTTTATGAAGGCCCTTTGAGAATTCTTCTGGATTCTAACTCTCTTTCAGTGCACACCATGGAACACCCAGTTACTATGATTTGTTTGTGGAAAGAAAATAAAATAAACCTAAACCTTACCGCCTCCACTTCAGCAGGGTCGTACCAGACATTGATGTATGGATGTTGTAAGGCGTCATCCACTGATATCCTTTTTGCTGGGTCAATCACTAGCATCTTTGACAGCAAGTCTCTGGCTTGGCTGGCTGAAAAAAATGAATGAAGAAAAAAAATTTGTTAAATTTTGATTTTGGCAAGGAAATTTTTTGGAGAGAAAAATATTTTTTAAAAAGTCAATTAGCACCTTCCTTCCAAACATCAGCTAACTTCACCAAGTGTTTAGGGAAATGCAAAATGAAACAATGCCATCAAATACACACAAAGCATGGCATAATATTCAATAATTTCATTCATGTTGGTTACAGTGTAAATTGATAAAGACTTTTTAGAGGGCACATTTGGGAGTATCTTTTAAAATTTTAAATGTGAATATCTTATCTTATGACCCAACAGTTCTACTTTTAGGTATACAGTCTAGAGAAACAATTGCACATGTTCAGGAAAAACATCCAGAAAGGATGCTCACTGCAGCATTGGTCAAGAATTAAACATTTTAAACAATCTAAATGTTGCTGTTGTTCAGTCACTGTGTTCAACTCTTTGCAACACCATGGACTGCAGTACACCAGGCTTCCCTCTCCTTCACTATCTCCTGGAGTTTGCTCAAATTCATGTCCATTGAGTTGGTGATGCTATCTAACCATCTTATCCTCTGCCACCCCCTTCTCCTTTTGCCTTCTATCTTTCCCAGCATCAGGGTCTTTTCCAATGAGTCAGCTCTTCTCACCAGGTGGTCAAAGTACTGGAGCTTCAGTATCAGTCCTTCCAATGAATGTTTGGAGCTGCTTTCCTTTAGGATCGACTGGTTTGATCTCCTTGTAGTCCAAAGGACTCTCAAGAGTTATCCACCTGTACCAATTAATTTTGGCAGTTTTAAGCATGGCAGGCTACACAGTCCATGGGGTTGCAAACTGTCAGACACGACTGAGCAACTTTCACTTTCAGATGTATTCACATGGACATGGTATTAAGTGAAAAAATAACTGCAAATGGCCCATAGATCCTGATGCCACTGTATAAATCTGTCTCTTTCCAATAAAACAACAAACATTTCTCTCTCTATTTATGGATACAAATGCATAGAAAAATTCTGCAAGGATCATAGACAAATTGAAAATCATAGGTACCTCTGAGAGGAAGAAAATTTGTACATATATTGCTTGCATAATTAAAAATAAAGTTTAAAGAATTGTTTTTTAAAAGGAAACAAAGTGAGTGTACACCACTCATTTTAAAACTTCAGAGCTGCAAAAAAGGACAAAGCAGTATCTGGAGGGCGGCAAGGAAGTTAGAGGTGACTTTTGGAGAGTGGGAGAGATAATGAGGACTTTAATGGGAGCAGAAGCTTCAAGGATTGAGAGAAGGGGGCAAATCTGAGAGAAAAAATCCTTAAGATTTAGTAAACAAATTGATGCAGAGAATCTTGTTTATTTATTCAATATACACCATCTACTGTGTGCCAGGTACAGTTTCAGATGCTAGGGATACAAAAAATGTGCACAGTGATAATCAGTAAATGTATTTATTTAATAACATTGCTGAGGGAAGTGCATTAGCTGCTCAGTCGTGTCTGACTGTGTGACCCCATGGACTGCAGCCATCAGGTTTCTCTGAGCATGGGATTTTCCAGGCAAGGACACTGGAGTGGGTAGCCACTCTGTTCTCCAGAGGATCTTCCCAACCCAGGGATCGAACCATGCTCTCCTGCATCGCAGGTGGATTCTTTACCATCTGAGCCACCAGGGAAGCCCTTAACTTTTCTAAAGGATACTCTAAACATATCCGAAAATACAAAAAATGTTTCAGAAAATAAGGATCCAAACTGATTTGGAAATTTTTATGGTGAAAATATTCAATTTATTCCAAACATGGTAAAACTTCAAATTAAAGAAAGGAAAATCTAAAACTGGTTTGCCAAATTAGGAAAAAGGCAGTGTGTTTGAATTTATGAATATGTACAAATTTTTAATTAGCAATTGTTTATTATTAATGAAATATGGTTAATTATAAAATTTTGAAATTACATTAAACATAAAATCCAGAAAAGCCAACCTTCCCCACCATCTGGAAGCAATCATTCTTATTATTAATGTATTCCCTTCTAGTTTTATGTACTGTTTCATAATTTTGATTATACTTGAGGTAAAATGTGGCAATCTAATTTTCACATCTATAGCATTTGTATTTCTTGTGTTATTACATTTTAATAAAATATTCACATTTATTTATACTAATTATATATTTTTTAAAAATCACTAGTTAAATTACTGGAAGATTTTTTTATTCCTATTAGTCATTTTTCTGGGGATCTCAATTCCAAGCACTTAATTTCTGCTACTTCTAAATTGACACTTTGAAGTTGACAAGAGTGATGAAAGTAGAGAAATATACAGTGATTTTCAGTATTAGTTTCTCTGACTGTTAACCTAACAGGTCTGTGTCTATTTCATTGGTTCAAGACCTTTTGATTTGTAACTGATTTTATACATAGACTCACACACTGTACAGGTTCTCATGTCACCCACATTTCTGTTCTTGGAAGAGTAGGGGTTGGGGTGGTCTCCTCATCTATGGGAGAATGAACCACTGGAACCCCAAATCATCTCACTAAGAAACAATGACCACTACTGCTTGTAAGGAACAAAATGAGGAAGAGGAAAAGATTTTAATTCTTCATCTTTCATTCTTTTGTTTGCAAGTAAATGTCTTACACTCTTTAACAGCAGTAGAATAAATCCTTCCCTTTGATTATTTGTGTAATTCTTTATAATGTGCTGATTTTGTGTTACAATTATAATTCAATAATTATAAAATTCAGAGAGTGGTACCGGTAGCTGAAGGGAGAAACCCAACTGTGCAATGAAAGCGTCACAAACACAGAAACAATACTGTACTTAATTTAAAAACCACCAGATGGAAATCTCGAGAAGACAAAATATGACCCTGGGAAGTTGTAACACCGTGTTTCAGTTTCTCCATCTCATTTAATTCTATATTAGCTATAAATTAAGTCTGTACATTCAATTTGTAACTAATTAATTGTCCACTGAACATTTGTGGTAAAATTTCACAAGTATGTGTCCTTTTGGTGGGGGGGTGGATTCCCTAATAGCTCAGTTGGTAAAGAATCCACTGCAATGCAGGAGACCCCAGTTCGATTCCTGGGTCGGGAAGATCCACTGGAGAAGGGATAGACTACCTACTCCAGTATTCTTGGGCTTCCCCTGTGGCTCAGCCGGTAAAGAATCCACCTGCAATGTGATAAACCTGGGTTTGATCCCTGGGTTGGGAAGATCCCCTGGAGAAGGGAAAGGTTACCCACTCCAGTATTCTGGCCTGGAGAATTCCATGGACTGTACAGTCCATGGGATCACAGGGGAAGCTGAAGTTCCAATTCTTTGACCACCTGATGTGAAGAGCCAGCTCACTGGAAAAGACCCTGATACTCTGAAAGACTGGAGGCAAAAGGAGAAGATAAGATGAGGATAAGATGAGCAGAGGATAAGATGGCTAGATAGCATCACTGACTCAATGGATGTGAATTTGAGCAAATTCCAGGAGACAGAGGAGGACAGAGGAGCCTGGTGTGCTACAGTCCATGGGGTCACAAAGAGTCAGAGACAACATAGCAACTGACAACAACACAGATCCCCTGGAAATAATAATTTTATTATTAATAAATATCTATTATTTTTTATATCTAACAGTTACTGAGCATTTAGTGTGAGACAGGCAGTGTTCTAAGTGCTTGGCAAATTATTCAATTAATCCTCCCAATGATCCTATAAGAGAGACACTTCCTGCTTTAGTTTGTTAAAGAAGGTACAGAAAGATTAGATAACTTGTCCAGGTTCACATAGATTTTAAGGGATAGGATTCCTTCCCCCAGCAAAGGAAAAAAATCAGATTTGCTTCATATCCCCAATTTCTGAAATGTCATAAGTTAGAATAAGAATTAAAATATTACTTATACTTTATGCCTTGCCAATTTATTCTATGTCTTTAATCCTATAAAGAAGCCGTTATGATCCTCATTTTGTGGGTAAGAAATTAAGATTCATTACTAAAGTTCATAATGGCAGACATAGTAGTAGAAAAAATTACTTATTAATGGAAGTCTTTATGTTGAAAACAAAGTGTGAAAGTAAAAATCTCATTTGTCACTCTAAAATAAAAAATGGTGGTTAAGCATTTAGTAAAATACAAATAAAATTCAAACATCTATAGTTTTAAGATTTTACAATGAAAATCTTGTGTTGAAAATATTTTCCAGAATATAAAAATAACTGGAACAATTGCTTCAATGTATATATAACATTGTTCTTTTAGCATTAACATTGTAAAGCAATTTTAGATTCTAAATAAGCTCTGTGAATAGTTAACCCATACCACTGTCACACACTTTATTACTAGTCTTCTCTCTAGATATCCAGAAAATTTTAAAATCCTTGATTACTCTCTTTTTGTAATGAGGATCTTTTAAAAATACCTCTTCTTAAATTGAGGTTGTTGTTCAGTTGCTAAGTCGTGTCCGACTCTTTGCGACCTCATGGATTGCAGCATGCCAGGTTTTCCTATCCTTCACTATCTCCCTAAGTTTGCTCAAACTCATGTCTATTGAGTCAGTGATGCCATCCAACCATCTCATCCCCTGTCGCCTCCTTCTCCTGCGCTCAATTTTCCCAGCATTAGGAGAAGTGTGTCTATGGTCTGCATCACCCACGCACTGGTTCTGAAGTTATCCCTGAAGGGCTTACCTTTGAGTTTATTGTGCTCAGAGTCCGCTGGGAAGAGGGAATCTGGAAAGAGCTTGGGGAAGGTGAGTCCTGCATACTTGGGCCGATTCTCCACATAGTTTCTTACGGTGGGTTGCAATTTCTTCATGAACTCTGGACATGGTGTTCCTAGTTGCTCAATAACCTTATTCCACTGGTCAATATCTGAGAATTGAATAGTTAAGGGCAAAAACAAGTGCAGGACACCAGCTCTTGCCTTTCACTAGTTGGGAGACTAACTGCTTCTCAGAACTCTGAACAGTCGATAACACAAAAGAAGTTCTAAAAAAACAACAACGGACAAACATATAAAATCAGATTGTCAGGCAGTGAATCCTCTTGGAATTTTAAATTCACCTTGAGAACACATACAGTTTTGAGAAATTAGCATTACTTAACAAAATATGATATCATGAAAGAGTCTTTGGGTTGTGTCAATGGAAAGGTATTTAAATAACACAAGAATTTCTTTTATTGAGTTAAACTTCTATATAGCCATGTAATTTGGAAGAGAAAAATTATAATGACACATAATATTATC
>SJYQ01000622.1:415382-431156 GCA_006410935.1 Redunca redunca | reverse complement strand
GCTGAGCGCCGAAGAATTGATGGTTTTGAACTGTGGTGTTGGAGAAGACTCTTGAGAGTCCCATGGACTGCAAGGAGATCCAACCAGTCCATTCTAAAGGAGATCAGTCCTGGGTGTTCACTGGAAGGACTGATGCTAAAGCTGAAACTCCAGTACTTTGGCCACCTCATGTGAAGAGCTGACTCATTGGAAAAGACTCTGATGCTGGGAAGGATTGGGGGCAGGAGGAGAAGGGGACGACAGAAGATGAGATGGCTGGATGGCATCACCAACTCAACGGACATGAGTTTGAGTGAACTCCGGGAGTTGGTGATGGACAGGGAGGCCTGGCATGCTGCGATTCATGGGGTTGCAGAGTTGGAATGACTGAGTGACTGAACTGAACTGAACTGTTATCTATTTCCGGGGGACAGGGGCTCCTGGGAAATGGCAGTCCTGGTGGAGCTATGTGCATGGTCACCCAAATGCTTCTCTACAAGACATCAAGGTCCATCACCTCAATTTATTTTTTCCTGTTCCACCACCAAAGCTGGTTCGCTGTGTCCTCCTTTACTTTCTGCCCCTTCTCAATATACCCTTCTGACCTTCTTTTATCCCAGTTATGCCTTATCCTGCCCTCTAGTACAGTGGTCCCCAACCTTATTGGCACCAGGGACTGGGTTCATGGGAGACAATTTTTCCACGGACCTGGGGTGGGGAGGAGGATGGTTTCAGGATGATTCAAGCCCGTTACATTTATTATGCACTTTATTTCTATTATTATTATACTAAATCCACCTGAGATCATCAGGCTTTAGATCCTGGAGGTTTGAGACCCCCCCACTCTAGTATACTCTGGCCTCCTCTAAGTTTCCTGGGAGAAGAATTTTCCTCTTAACTCTGTTCTTCTTCCATCTGTTCAGATCATCTCAGAATCTTCAGCTTACTCAGATTTTCTTAAAGTAATAAAGGGAAGTGTATTAACAAATTCATGGTGAAAAATATTCTCTTAAGCAAATACAAAGAAAAAGAAGTTAAATCTTATTTTTTCAAATGTTTGTGATTATTGGCAATTTGTTTATGGATGTGAAGAATAACTATTTTTAAACCCTGACTATAAAGTATGTATTGTTTGAGATAATGTTTTATTACTGTAATATTAGGTAGAAGACTCAGACTATAACAAAATGTATTAGTTGCAAAAGATTATTAGGAAATAAGCAAAGTTATTTCAAAGAGGGAAGAAGGATTAAAAGTATCTATCTGTACTAGATGGATATAATAATCCACAACCTCAAATTTTTGTTCACCTTACCTTGATTATCCCTAATTTTCATTTCTTCAAGCTTAGAAAGATGTGATATTTAGTTAATCTGAGGATGTTTTATTTATTTTTTCAAATATATATTATTTTGGTAAATCATTCCCTGTTCCTTAATAACCTGTTTTCTTGGAAAGATTATATATATATATATATAGAAAGAAAAGAGTATATACTCTTTTTTCTTTCTAACTGAAATTTCTCATGTCCTCAGAGAGAAAGGCAAGAAACAGTGTTTTAGCAGCTCAACTGTCAGCTTTAATCAGAAATAATATGCCTGAGGTCTAGAAGTTTCAAATGAATATGGTGTGCCTATTTATGTTATTCCCCAGATCCAGAGAACTCTAGCCAGAGCTCAAAATAAAGGAATATCACCTGACCTTGTTCAAAAAAGGTGCAACCATTTGAAGTAGAATAGAAATAAAAAGGTAGAAAGAGTATATCTATTTAAAATGGATAACCAACAAGGTCCTTCTGTATAACAGAGGGAACTCTGCTCAATGTTATGTGGCAGCCTGGATGGGAGGGGAGTTTGGTGGAAAATGGTCACATGTGTATGTATGGCTGAGTCTCATTTTTTCAGAACAGTCCCACCTGAAACAATCACAGCATTGTTAACCAGCTGTACTCCAACACAAAATAAAAAGTTTAATTAAAAAATATGTAGGTTTAAAGAAAGAACTGATATTACAGTATATACAAACTATACTGATATTATATGAGGCTTTGGTAATCAAGAAAATACCATGCCCTGGTTGGGCTGTGGAAGGAGTCAGTGACTAGACAGTTCTTTAAAAAAATAAAAAAAGACAAACAAACTTCCAAGAAAGTATCATAAAGCTGCTGTACTATAAGCTATTGTTAAAAGAAACAAGATCTTAATGAAATGTAGTCTTTGATGCCTCTTATATGATCATTGGACTATGTAAAGAAAATAGAAAATAAGTGACTTGGCATATTTATTGTTCTCTAACTTGAAATTCATCATAGACTGAAGAATTATTAGTAATACTATTATTATGTCAACCTATACAACCTATATGCAGGTTTTAATCATAAAACCATAAATGAAAATTGAGTGTATAATAGTGTATGTTTATGTAATTAAGAAACTATTTACACAATAAAAACAAATACTTTCTAAATGTTTCTTTGGATATTACAAAAGCTAGCAAACTAATGAATGGAAAAGTAAATATGTATGTATGTATTTTGCCAACACTTTAATTTAATCATCAAGAAACTACCTTGTGATATCATCTGGGTCATGTCAATAGTCAAGAAACCCACACAATGTTCCTCAAAGTGAAAAAACAATTTTAACACAGGAAAATAGCTAAAACTTCAGTTGCGAATGGTAATTTCCTAAGAGCTCCCAATTTTTCAAGGTGTTTTACTATTTTCACTTAGAATACAGATTTTTTTTAAAAGAACATAAAAAGTTCTGTTCAGAGAGAATAACTTTATGATGACAGAGTACTATAACATCATTTTTCAGCCTCAGAAAAATTCAACGGAAATCACTCTGAATAATTCTAAGTGAATCATTCACTTAGATTGTTCTTTTGTTTTTGTTTTTTCTGGGTAGTCAAGGTATAAATTAGCATATACTAGACTTTGATAGTACTTTGGCCACCTCATGCGAAGAGTTGACTCACTGGAAAAGACTCTGATGCTGCGGGCGATTGGGGGCAGGAGAAGGGGATGACTGAGGATGAGATGGCTGGATGGCATCACCAACACAATGGACATGGGTTTGAGTGAACTCCGGGAGTTGGTGATGGACTGGGAGGCCTGCCGTGCTGCAGTTCATGGGGTCGCAAAGAGTTGGACATGACTGAGCAACTGAACTGAACTGAACCTTTGATATTACTTCCAGTAAATGCTGAAATCATTTCATTATGCTAATATATTGATACGAGCCTTCTCCCCATAAATACGCTCCATCAGCCTCCAAACTTGTGTCTAATCATCATCGTCTAGTGAAGTTACTTTAGTGTTCTGATCCCTTTATTACTGGTAGTAAGCTCTAATTACAAAATGATAATAATTTCATATAAAGATTAATGAAACAATTTCACCCAAAAACACAGAGTGTATATAATCCATTGTTCAATAAGGATTTCTATGGTTTAGTTTAATTTTTAAATATGGTCACGACTGACATTAAATTATAATTTTAATTATAGGAAAATGAACTAATTTCAACATATTTCATGTGGAAATCATTTACCCATATTTAAGTAAAATTTAACTTAAGAAAGACATACTATCTTTATGTAGCTTCCCCACTGACTTTCACATCTATACTTGGGCTCCTTATCATATTTCATATCTCTAGCTCATTTAATAATTCCAAATCAGAGACATCTGTCAAAAAAATTCCTGATGAAATCTAGCTAAAGACTCAGTGGTATAAGGCAAAGCAACACAGCTTTTTTTTAATTGACTACACCCCCCACATTGTACATTTCATTTCTTTGATTCTAAATTTCATTGGAAAAGCAATCACCTATGTCTAAGTCACATCTCCACATCTCCAAGTCAAATAAGGAAAGCCTATTTTAAACCTACCTAGCCTCCAGCAAGTCGACTAAAATTATGATTTTTAAATGTGGAAGTTCATATTTTAAGGAAGATATGCCTTAAGACTGGATATAGTTTTGAGAATAATTCAAATCAATAAAGGTGTGGACAGAAGCTTAAGATGTTGGCAAGAAGAGAAATGACCATGCCTAAGTTTGTAGAAGCATAAAATGGATTTAGAAAAAAGATGGGTAATACTTGAAAATAGTGATTTCTTTTGCTAATTTGAAATATATTTTAATCACTTGAGATATGTTGGCCTCTCTTATTTATGAAAAAGAGCACTGCTATTCTGAGTTATAGATAAAATAATTTAAGAAAAAAAACCATCAAAAATGTAATTAAACTATTGAGTTAGGTAGTCTTCAGTACTGGTCAGATTATAGAAATAATCACTTTTTTTTTTTAATCACAGTTACACCACTTACCCAACTTTTTGCTTCTATCTTTACTCTCCTGGTAAAATCATTATGTGTTTAAAGGGAGAGAGAACAAAACAGGTAATGCTGCAGCAAAAGGTACAAGGATACAGTCCCTTCCTGGAAACAGGATTTTGTGGCGAACCATTTCTCCCATAATGCATCCCACAGACCATATATCCACTAGAACAGGAGAGAGGGAGGTGAAGAAAAGGGAGGAAAGTAAAGTTAACTAAGATAATTGATCTCTGAAGGAGGAGGAAAAAGAACAGTTTGATTAGAAGGCACAAATTTTTGTCTCCCACCAAAAGTTGGCCAAAAAGGTGAATTAAAACCAGCACTGTGATATGACGTAAACCATGTCTAGTAGAAGAACTCAAGTTTTAAAAATTACTTTGTGAGTGTCTTAGATTATCCCTTCAGTGCCATAAAGGGGTAACGTGGACAAGCACCAGCTTAACCAAACTTATCTCCATGTCAGGTGACAGCTCAAAGCCACCAAAGGGTTTTCAATGTCATCCTCTGGAGGGAAAGAAAATAATCTCAATCAACTCTTAGGGGTGGCTATTTCCATTTTCTATTCTACCCAATTACATGGAATAAGGCAGCTAGAGATCATCTTTTTTTTGGTCCAAAATAAGGTACATGCTGCCAAATCCAAGAAACTAGGAAATGGCTGAAACTATGGTTTAAAGGCAGAAGTATTAGTGACTTCTTTTACTAATTCAAAATATATTTTAATCACTTGAGAAACGCTGGCCTCTCTTATTTATGAAAAACAACACTGCTATTTTGAATTATAGATAATAAAATAATTTAAGAAGAATAAAAAAACGCTGAAAATTTAATTAAGTCCTGATATTCAGGACTTCGTTTTTCCTTCAGAAGTTATTCTTATAAATATTAGTTTGAGTTCCTTTTTGATATATCTCAAGAAAAAAGATGTATAATTAATTTGCACATGTATAAAAGAGTCATGAAGGAAACAGAGTATTAATGGTGTTAAAAAGTTGTTATGCACATATGTTGGTTTCTCAGTTGCCATGCTTGTTAACGAAACATACTTCACCTTCTCTTACTAATCTTTACCCTCTTCCAACTCGCTTTTTAGTAAGGATGAAGGGAATTGGGCAAAAACATTAGGCTTAAACGCTCCTTGAGGAAGGAAGGCAGGATTCGGTGCACAGGAGAGCTGGCATGCCTGATGTGGGAGCAAGCGGGATTTTGTGCATGATAACCCTCATCCCACGCGTGGGTGAGAGCAGCACAAGGGTGGTAGGTATGCTTTCTCCACGGATCCAGAGAAGCCAAAAAATGGAGGCAGAAACTTGCAATCCTTTCTAGTGAGGGAAGGACAAGGGATGCAATCACATGCCATCTGTGTTCAGCAAAGATCTGAAAATCATTAATAGCAAATTCAGACTTCCCTACAGATTTTTATAGATTCTTGAATTTTTAAAATTGGTTCCCACTTTGATTTTTTTTTTAAATATGAAGAATGTATACACCTATCTGCTTTTCCAAATAAGTTAGATGTAGTATTGCCTTGGAACAGGATTAGATTTTTTTTCCTCCTCCAAGTCAAAAGGAAACAGAACTCTGCCACTGTTCACCACAGTAAGCCTGACCTTCCCAAGAACTTTTTTGCTTCCTCTGCACAAATGCACAAAAGTACTGGCTCTCCTCTAATCTGGAAGGAGCACAAGAAATTTTTCAAAATTTTGGTGGCCAGGGAATTTTCATAAAAGTACTCTGTAGCACCTACACATAAAAATACAATGATAATTATTTCTATAGAACTTACAGCTTCCCAATAACTTAATAGAATAAAGTATCAAAATAATCATGAAAGGTATATTAAGTATACATATACAAGTCTACTTTAAAAGTTTTAATTCCTGAATATGTTGGATTTTCTTTAATACACCTCATTACTTGTTAGGACTATTCCTTCAAAATAATATAGTGCAGTGCTTTCTAATAAGTACTTTTATAAATCCTCATTTTAATAAAATCAAATTGTACTATATTTTGAAGATTCTTTCTACCTATTCTTTGCAAGTGTTTATGAATACTAGATTTTCTTTATGAAAGCAGCAGTGTAAAATTTAATATTTTTCTCTCTGTATGGTTTTAGAATTTATAAAAGCTTACCAAGTAATTACTACCTTAACTATTACTTACAGAACAGTATGTATCCAACTTGAACAATTTGGATTATTCTAAAATGACTATGCACTGAGCATGTTTGAAGATTCTTGCTCCAAGGATTTGTGATATCTTTTTGTTTCTCTTTTCCTAGGACTAGAGACATCAGTTTAAGACATGACATAAAGCCAAATGGTAAAATGCAATATATGGATTTCTTCCTGTTTATATTCACTGTGAGTTGAGCTGCCTTCTAAATATCAGTGTTTCTGAATATCTACAGCATGCGTGCTCATCAGTATCCATACGACTGTTTAATAAGACTCTATTTATTTTTTCAAGTTATAACATTTCAATGTTCTTCTAGTTATGCGTGCTTCTTAGAAGCACCCTTCATGTTGATTCTTCTTAGTAGTAGTTTTTGAAAACCTCTGACTATGAAGGCTGGTAGCCCTATTTTAAAAAATTCATATACATGAGAGAGAACACTGCTCTTGACATACTTAGTTTCTTTACAGTTTCTGTGGCTGCTACTCAGAGGCATCCTTACCGTTCTCCTTGTAGCCCATTCCCAGAATGACCTCGGGGGCCCGGTAATAACGTGTTACCACATAGGGAGTCATCATGAAGCTTGTGCCTGCTGTTCTGGCCAGCCCAAAGTCTAGGATTTTCAATGTACAATCAGACTTGACTACAATGTTACTTGGTTTTAAGTCCTGACAATAAGAACAAGAGAAGAAATTAAAAACTAACATCAAATGGCACGTGTGATGTCCACCTACTCAATCAACATGGCGGTCTTGCAATAGCACTGATGGGCCTCCCCACTGGCTGTAGAGCCGAAGAGTCCTGCCCCAAGGAAACTTAAAATCAGGCTTGGGATTTTTTTTGTTTTAATATCCTCAGAAAGTTTTTTAAACCCAGAAGATAATTGCATCATTTTTACAATTTTTGGCTCATCTTGGGAAGAGGTTTTTAGGAAAGAAAGAATCATTGATTGTCATCTGTTAGGTTTCTCTTTACAGCAACATAAGCCTTTTAGTTTATATTTCATTTCTAGGCCTGACAGAAGAGCAAATCAGGGCAGCTGTCTTTATGGGACCAGAAACAAACAGTGGAAAGGAGTTGTCTTGTTTCAGCTGCACGTATGACCTCTGCCAATCAGAATTTCTGAGAAGTCTCATAAGCTGACTTTCAGTGAGCTGAAACAAAACATTAAAAAAAATCAGCTACAGTGTGCTACACGTTTCCTCCTACACATTAGTGAGCTATATGCTTATTCTATAAATGAGGAAGTACATTATATTCAACCAAGCTCCCCTACCTGAAGAACGTAATCTACAGTTGCTCTTTGTCTTCTCCACAAGCACCTTCATTATAATTCTGGACTGTGTTCTTACCCTGTGAATAATCCCAGCAGAGTGAAGGTGCTTGATGCCACACAACATTTGGTATAGCAGGTAAGACATTCGCTCGTGGTCTAACTCCATCTGAATCACCTGACACAAGTTAGCATCCATCAGTTCCATCACTAAGTAACTGCAAGGTAAATCCACATTGTTAGTTTCAAATCATAAGACCCACGAAGTCCTTCAAACAAGTCAGAATCCCCTCCTAAATCTCTAAGTCTCCCGCAGCTCAACCTCTGACTGAATTAAGAATATGAAAAACGCGCAAGTATTGCATGCGTGATAGCCGTGGCAACTCGACCACAAAGCTGCTAACAGAGGTAGCATTTACGGGTGTGTGATTTCTATTTGCGTAGTTTCTCCCTTCATTTTGTTCTC
This sequence comes from Redunca redunca, assembly GCA_006410935.1. Classification (NCBI taxonomy): domain Eukaryota; kingdom Metazoa; phylum Chordata; class Mammalia; order Artiodactyla; family Bovidae; genus Redunca; species Redunca redunca. The sequence continues at coordinate 422,916 of SJYQ01000622.1, read as the reverse complement.
AACTTTACCCTGAATTCGCTGAACTCTTTCCTAAGTATTAATATTACAAATAAGAAAAAAATTTCAGAATAGAATTTTCCATTAAATGCAGTGTATTTGTGTTAAAAAAGACAACATGCTGTGATTCACTTATAGTCCCTGTATTCCTGGTAATTTTCTTGCACAAAATCCAAGACACCACAAAAATAGATTAAAGATGATTTTTTTTATCATGTCCACCATTAATATTTCTCAAAGTGAACTGACTCATTCTAGAAAGCTCACAAAATACATTAAAAATAAATAAAAATAAAGAATAAATAGCAAGCCTTCCTTGATTCTGATTGAACCAAGAACATGGGACAACAAAACACAAAGAACCCGAAGGCCGGAAAATAGCGGAACCGTCTTTCCAGGAAGAAACACCAGAAAATGAGACTTCCGGGATCCCTTTCATTTGCTGCCAGTTCTTAAGGGATTTCATTCATTTGACTCTTGGCAACGTCACTTGTGTTATTTGGATGTTATACTCCCGCTTCCTTCACGAGTTGTGTTACTTACACATCTTGGAACTCCTCCAGTGTTTTCTGGGGTGTGAAGACATTTAATAAACTAATAATCTGAGAAGAGACAGTGGGATGGGAGGAGAGAAAGAGAAAGGGAGAAAAATAATTATTTGAAAAGCATATTTAAACAAGTACTTATTCCACTCTAAGTCACATATTAGTACTATGGTGGAAATAGAAAAGTTGGAAAATTTTTCTAGAACTGTCTCATAGAAAAATGTACTCAGAAAGGATATATGATCTGTCTTCAGTTAAAATGCAATTAAAAAGCTCAAATTCTTAAGCAGAAGAGTCAGAAAAGGTACATAATTGTGATATTGCTCTAGAGTGTGGTTCTCCTTGGTAAATACAAGGTGATAATACAATTAAACAAAAAAGGAGAAAAAACCATGTAAGGAAAGTTAAGCATCAGTGAAATACCCAGCAGGACATGGCAAGGCTATGTGAAAGGGTTGTGCGTGCTAAATTACTTCAGTGGCGTCCAACTCTCTGTGACCCCATGGCCTTGTAGCCTGCCAGGCTCCTCTGTCCATGGGATTCTTCAGGCATGAATACTGGAGTGGGTTGCCATCCTACCCCAGGAGATCTTCCCGACCCATGGATTGAACCAGCATCTCTTTTGGGTTCTTCACCACTAGTGCTACCTGGGAAGCCTATGTCTTCCTCCAAATGAAAAGTTTGCTTTCTATATCAAGGAGATGTTCTAAGTCAGGAGGTATTCTAAGTCAAGATTTTTTGTGTGTTGTTACTTCAGTTTCTTTTGCTCCTACTTCATTCACACTCCAATACTATTTAAACTAAAACTCAAATGATATGTGTGGGGAAAGGTATGTCTTACATGATATCAATGATGAATTTAAAGGCAAATGTATTTTTAAAAGTTATTAAAATTCTGGTTTTTGAACTTTTTTGTTCTCCTGCTTTAGTTATTTAATATATTAGATAGTAAACTGAATAAGTAAACTTTAAAAGGAAAAAACCTTTGTCTTATGCAACTCAATTGCATACGCAAGTTACTCAAAATTTTCTTTCAGCTAAATATTCTGTATTAATGTGCCAGTGGGAAATAAAAATAAAAACATAGAAAGCAATACTCTACTCATAAAATGGATGCAAACATTTCACAAAAACAAGTGGAAGATTTATACATCTTTGGGGTCGCTAGGAGTCGTACATAACTGAGCGACTTCACTTTCACTTTTCACTTTCATGCACTGGAGAAGGAAATGGCAACCCACTCCAGTGTTCTTGCCTGGAGAATCCCAGGGACGGGGGAGCCTGGTGGGCTGCCGTCTATGGGGTTGCACAGAGTTGGACACGACTGAAGCGACTTAGCAGCAGCGGCAGCAGCAAAACATGAACTAATGAATTTCAGTAAAGTTCATAAGTGGTACACAAACAAGAAGTAATAAACAAAACAAAATCATTTTCAACATCTGAGGAGCGCAGTCAATCCAGGCAATGATTTAGGTCTTCAGTAGTTTTCATTTGTAGATAAATTACTGAAAAAAATCACAATACTGTTCAATGCATATATAGAGAGAGAGAAAGAGAGAGAGAGAGCCTGGTGGTCTACAGTCCATGGGGTCGCAAAGAGTCGGACAAGACTGAAGCGAGTTAGCACAGGCATATATACATGGCAATGGTTGTATCAAAAAACAAGACTATCTATTCTGAAGCAACCTTGCAGTATGGAATATGCACATAGAAATAAAATTGCTTCCAAATATTTTCAAACTTGTGATTAAAGTGCTTTGTTATTCTGTATACTTAGTTATGGTTTGTGTTGAAAAATGTCTCCAGATCTCTTTGGAACATATATTGTGAGCCTGTTGTTATATTACTTCATCAATCTTAGAAAGCAATTTATTTTGCGTGTGTGCCAAGTTGCTTCTGTCATGTCAGATTCTTTGTGACCCTATAAACTATAGCTCACAAGGCTCCTCTGTCCATGGGATTCTCCAGGCAAGAATCCTAGAGTGGGTTGCCATGCCCTCCTCCAGGGGATTTTCCCGATCAAACAATTTATTTTGATATTTGTTCAAATGAAAACATTAGTGACTGTGTATAGGACACACACACACAAACATACAAACAACTCTTAAAGATGAAAAAGTGCTAATCGATATTATCTGGTGAATAGATAATCTAGGTAATCTAAATTTATCTAGAAAATAGCATTACAATTTTAAATAATCAAGGTTTGTTACTTTAAAAGGTAAATTCCCAACTATATATTATTGTATTCCTTTTTATCATGCCCTTGTTGTAACACCTTCATTGTGTTTGATTTTCCTTTAGAATTTCTCCTCTGTTCTTCCTTCGATCCCTTGTAAATCCTAATTCTTATTAATAACCAATTAAAAATCTTGTCTTTAGAAACAGATCATCACAGGTATTTCCATTTTAGTTCAACAGTTTTCAGGCAGGAATGTGATTTGGTTCCTTTTTATGCTAGCATCTTATGCTGCACAGATATGAATCAATGACCCCACTATTGTACCAGCAATCACTTCCTAGAAGGGTGTTCATTTTCTAAACAGATTGTCTTCTTTATTATTAAAAATTTAATTGGCATAATTTCAATATTTTACATTATTTTCCACAGCATTAACGGAGTTCTGCATTCTGACTGCTTTTAGTTACTATTATAAGCACTAATGTAGAATTTACATTCAGTTGTAAGTGAACTTCCTCTCTATTAAAAAGTTCTAGAAATTTATTTCCACAGACTTATATACATACATATATACAAACCTATGTACATACACAGATAAATGGAGTAGCATATCAGATGCCATTTAAAATCATTATTTCAATTTGGAAATCCTTTTCAGGTATCATAAACATGAACCCCCATAGTCCAGTCAAGATTGGGGAATATGAGTCCCTCATATTGGCAAAGTAAGCAGGACTTTCTCCATGATGTCTTTATTGCATTATAAGGGCTAGAAGAAGGGTTGCTACTGCTGCTAAATCACTTCAGTCGTGTCCAACTCTGTGCGACCCCATAGACGGCAGCCCACCAGGCTCCCCCGTCCCTGGGATTCTCCAGGCAAGAACACTGGAGTGGGTTGCCATTTCCTTCTCCAATGCATGAAAGTGAAAAGTGAAAGTGAAGTCGCTCAGTCGTGTCCGACTCTTCGTGACCTCATGGACTGTGGCCTACCAGGCTCCTCCGTCCATGGGATTTTCCAGGCAAGGGTACTGGAGCGGGGTGCCATAGGGAAATATAAATATATGAAAACAAAACCTATCAAAACTTCCCATGTAGTTGTTTCATCATTTGTGTCCATCCATCTTCCACTGCCTGTGGTATTTCTCATCCTCTTTGCTATCATAAAAATAGATTGCATTGATCATGTGGTTAATCTTGCTCCTGCCTTTATTTATCATACTCAAAGAACAAATTACGTTAGTAGAATGATTTTTCTTAGGAATCATCCTTTCTGTCATTTTTATATTCCTTCCTAGGAGTATCATGTTCCTTGCCTGGCCAAACTAGAGATGGGCTCACACTTCATAAAATTTCTCTTTCTTAGTAAGGCCTTTCCTGCTCAACCTGTTTATAAAAGAGTTACCCTATCCACTCTGCACTGACCGGTAGTTTTTATCTTCCTTCTTTGCTTTGTTTTACTTGATAGACATTCTATACATAGATATGCCTATTTTGCAGACTGCCTTTCTCTCCTCAATAGAACATGAGAATCACTAGGGCAGTGACTGGTCTCTCTCATCTTCACTGCTGTATTCTTAGCATCTAGAGTGCAATCTATACTGGCACTTTTATTCAGTTAACAAGTATTTGTCAAGTGACTGAACTAAAAACTCATTAGAGTAGAGTAACTGAGGAAAAAAGAAACACTATCATTGGGGCTAAATCCATATATTTTTGTTTCAAATATCTTTCAACTATATACACTCGTATATTTGCTTCTACTTAGCACCTTATGACAAATTCACCTATTTATTAAAGTGTACTCATAATTTCATATATTCTGTGATTTGATTCATATTCAAGAAGAACTTTGTAAGCAGCTAATATTACAGCTTTATAGTAACAATCTATTTTATTACATGTTTATATGTAACAAAATATATACTATATTTATTATGATTTATTTAGTAATATTATCTTTATTAAAAGAAGAATTATCTCCCATTTATCCTTACTAAGAAGAACAGGAGCACAGGAAGAATTCTAGAGGCCTTTACTGGTGGTGAAGTGAAGAAAGCTCTGTAATGGTGCTCCCTACTGAGTTTCAATGCAAAATGCTTTTATTTTTTGTGGCTGCGCTGCAAGACATGTGGGATCTTAGTTCTTCACTGCAGTGGAAGCATATAGTCCTAACCACTTGACCTCCAAAGAAGTCCCTGAGCAATGTTCTTGAACAAACCTGTTCTGAATGCTTTGCAGATACGTCTCTGCACCTTTGCCCCATCCTACCAAAAGCAAGATGCCGAAGCACAGTGTGTGCACTGAACAGTTGGCAGCCACTGCCAGACTATAGCTAAAAGTAAAAGGAGATAAAAATCTTCACCTGTTAATAATTAAATTTAAATTGTTGTAAAGAAATATAGCATATTGTTCTTTAAGATATTTTGGGTTTTTGTTTGGTTTCTCTGGAGGGTTGTTTTTTCTGGAAATGCGTGAAGTTTTCTGGTTAATCTGGAGTAAGAAAACCAAATATGGTTAATTTTTTAAATTAATTAATTTATTTTAATTGGAGGCTGATTACAATACTGTGGTGGTTTTTGCCATACATTGACATGAATCAGCCACTGGTGTACATGTGTCCCCTATCCCAAACCCCCCTCCCACCGCCCTCCCCATCCCATCCCTCTGTGTTTTCCCAGGGCACTGGCTTTGAGTGCCCTGTTTCATGCATCCAACGGTTAATTTCTTAACAGGGAAATATCTATCCAATTCAGCCCCTCCATGCCATATGGTTTTCAGATGATTTTTAAGCAGAAAGCTACCGTGAGGACAATGAAAGCAAATGTAGCATATGGGCAGGATAAACAGTCTTAAAAGGCAAAAATCGCAAAGTAAAGAAAGCTTTTCCCACTCAAGTTGGCATACTGATCTTCTTTTCCCAATCTCACCACCTCCCACCACCAGTAGTTTAAAATACCAACTCACGTTTTTATGATTCACACACTTCATGAGGACCAGCTCCCGGTAGGCTCTCTTGGCATGCGTTTGGTTCTGAAAGGGTCTGCTGAGCTTCTTAATGGCCACATTTCTGTCAAGAACAGCATCATATGCAGCGCTGCAGGGACCCAAGAGCAATCCGGAATTTAGAACAAAGGAGCCCTTACAGTTCCCACCTACCGAGCTAAGGGTATGGATAAGGAAAACATCCGTTTGGAATCCTACTCAAATACCTGCTTCTCAAGACACATGTCAATCAACTGTAAATAAAGACATCAGAATGACTAGTACAGAAACCTTCTACTTGCTAGGAAAATAAAAAGGGTATCTTGCCAAGAAAACAGCATGTAATTGCATCAGTGAGTCGGGGACAAAAGAAGAAAGAAAAGTGCTCAACTTTCCCACTAGCCACGTGACTGTGGCAAGGCATTTAACCTCAAGGGGCTTGAATTTCTCATCTAAAATATGTGATATCTAGCTATAAAACTTTATTGTTCTTTGATTATTTTAAGTAGACATTCATTTTTCCCCATTCACAGGAACCAGTTTTTAAGGCATGATGCTAATTGCCTTGAATGCACAGGTGGGCTGATGTTCCAAGTACACTCATTAATGATAGCAGAGCTTGAAATACAGAATGTAATCAGAGAGAATTTCAGAAGCATAAATAACTGCATTTAAATACAAAGATAGAAATGAATGCTACTAACATTTGAAGCTTTCAAACCATTTAAGAATAATTTACCGTGCTTTATGTTTTTGTCATACTCAAAGTATATGGGTCTAGGGGTCAATGAGGAAGTGAGTCTCTTCTTGCTATTACATCTAATTAGCCCACTTACAAAGTTTTTTCCATCCCTGCAAATTTGGATTGTACTAGATTTTGTCTTAGTTGCCAGGAAGGCAGGCAGTAACCAGTATCCTCCTGATCTATTGTATTGGAAGTGCCATTAACCATGTAGAGCTCCATTCTCTACACTAAAAGATGACGAAAATGACTGCTGTGTTACAGGATGACAGACTTAAAAGATAAGTTTGGACACAGGCTTAGAGTTCATCTGGTCCATGCCTGCATTTATATTTATTCCTCTCCAAAATATCTTCATCAAATTTTGACCACTCTCTGCTTGTGCAGCTTCAAACACCTGGGCTCCTTGACAAGAAGGCAGCCCACTCTGTCGCTGGACAATTTCAAGGGTTAGAAATGTCATCATTCTAATGAACAGAATTGTCTCTCTGATTCTTATTAACTACGTTCAGCCTTCCCTTCCAGGGCAACTCAAAACAAAGTCCTCCCTTTTCATCATGCTCTGCCATGTTGTGCTTAGTCGCTCAGCTATTCCCGACTCTCTGTGACCCTATGGACTGTAGCCCACCAGGCTCCTCTGTCCATGGAATTCTCCAGGCAAGAATACTGGAGTGGGTTGCTGTGCCCTCCTCCAGGACTTTTCATCATGACAGACCTACAGTGACTGAAATCCACTAAAGACCTTACTCAATCTCTGGCCTAATCTATAAGAACCCAGTAAGCACTCAATAACTCCTAGCTTTCCTTACCGCACCAACCACCCACCCCCAACACCACACCCCTACCAAATATTTTCTTTCTTGAGCTCAGTTCAGTTCAGTCGCTCAGTCGTGTCTGACTCTTTGCGACCCCATGAATTGCAGCACGCCAGGCCTCTCTGTCCATCACCATCTCCCGGAGTTCACTCAGACTCACGTCCATCGTGTCCGTGATGCCATCCAGCCATCTCATCCTGGGTCGTCCCCTTCTCCTCCTGCCCCCAATCCCTCCCAGCATCAGAGTCTTTTCCAATGAATCAACTCTTCG
>SJYQ01000622.1:368694-405267 GCA_006410935.1 Redunca redunca | reverse complement strand
AGAGAAGGCAATGAATTTTCAGTTGATAAAAGTACATGAGAATAAATGAAGAATAATCATTCTTCTCATGTTATATTTTTAATATTTAGGTTATCAATATAAACACATCTTAAATTTTTATTTGTATTATTTTAAGTAATTTAGAACAAACAGCTCTAATTTTAAAGTTGTTATTTAGTCACTAGGTTGTGTCCAACTCTTTGCAACTTCATAGATTGCAGCATGCTTCCCTGTCCTTCAACATCTCCCAGTTTGCTCAAACTCATATCCATTGAGTCGGTGATGCCATCCAACCATCTCATCCTCTGCCACCCCGTTCTTCTTTTGCCTTCACTCTTTCTCAGCATCAGGGTCTATTTCAATGAGTCAGTTCTTTGCATCAGGTGGCCAAAGTACTAGAGCTTCAGTTTCAGCATCAGTCCTTCCAGTGAATATTCAGGACTGATTTCCTTTAGGACTGACTGGTTTGATCTCCTTGCTATCCAAGGGACTCTCAAGAGTCTTCTCCAGCAACCACAATTCTTTGACATCCACCAATGTATTGTAGTGTGCCCTTTCACTGCCAAAAATTTCCCAATTTAGAGATAAATGATATGGTCCCCTGCTACTGACGGCCACTGTGCTTCTTGTTGAAGATGCTTTTGCAGGTTGCTTCCACAAGATAGAAGAGACAGAAGCAAGGAAATGCTCTTCCAGGATTATTGCTACATTCTTATCTTTGGCCTTTTCCTGGCAATAAAATTTGAAGTCTGATTTCTATTTAATAGTTTTAAGTGCATATAGGTTAGATGAGTGTCAGAACCTGGATGATGGCAGAGTTAGCTAAGGACTGAGCATTCACTGAGCACATCATTTTTATTTGTGCAAGTAACTCTACTCTGAAATGCCACCTCTCAAATTGGCCTTATAATAAAAAATGTGCTATGTCTAAAATTAATGTAACTAAAGACAGTAGGATGTTCCTATGGCTCAGAGGTTGGTACTATTTCTTGACACCTGCAGCTTAATGAGATCCATTAAGTGACCCACAGGAATCGCAAATGGTTCCTGCACACAGGACATATAATTAAGTCAGGAATAAGCTTCATTGCCCAGCCCGTGGGCCTACTGTCTCTTCTTCTGCGCCTGGCCCAGCACAGCATTTCTGGCTTTACGACTGCCCTCCATAGTCTGACAACTGGTGCAGCATCGTCAACTATGGATGACCCCCAGCATCTCTTGACTCTGAAAATGTGTATTAGCCAATTTTTATGGCTCCTGGACTTCTTTCCTTTGTTATGGTCCTGTTCCTCTTTCTCTATTATTTATCTTTTTTAATTCGCTTCCCTGACTCTGATATTTGGCTGATCTTTATGAAACAGACTTCTATATCTGCAACAGTTTATTTGTATGATCATTATGGTATAATTATCATACATTACCTTCTACTATATTTCTTGCTATCCTCAGAGTTGTTGTGCTTCTTAATGGTCAAAATCCTGAGGGTTTAGCTCTGTATGCCCTACATGTTTGTTGCATGGAATTATATTTGCTGTTGCTAATTTTTTATGTCTAGAGGTTTAAGATATTAGGAAGATAGCACTGTATAAGTTAAGAACAAAAATTCAAATACACCAAGCAGCATATTTTAATTTAATGCTGGGTTACTCAAGATGCCAAGATATTATCTCTAGCTAAGATGTCTGTCTCAAAGCTCCTGACTCACATATACAACTACCTACTGTACAACCCTAATTAAATGTCTAAGAATTATCTGAAAATTAATATGCCCATAAACTGAAGAAACCACTGATTTCTCTCTTCATCTGTTTATCTTTTAAACACCATTTATTCAAAATAGAAGTCATCTTGATTTTTCTCTTCTCATCTCCTCCCCATACCCAATTCATGAAGGTCTGTATTTAATTCCAATAAAAATTTTCAAATTAATCCACTTACCTCTAACTCCATTTCCACTATAATGTGCTACATGTAGTGCAGAGACTCCCCTTAAATGGTCTCCTTAGATTAACTCTTGCTTCTCAACAACCTGCAACTCCCCACCCACATAGTCTCATTTTATCTAAATGGGGCTGTCCCTGCCACACTACATTTCTGAGAATCCTGCTCATTTTTAGTACTTATCAAAAAAATGACTTGAAGTAACACAACATTAATAAAATAACTGATTGGTAGAACCTCAAAAATTGTTACAAAAATTGATAGCTTGACTTAAAAAAAAAATCTGACACACTGCTTGCTTTTAAGTCCACTGAGGGCAGGAGCCACCTGAATCTTGATCACCTTTTTACTCGAGTTTTCAGTTCAGTTCAGTTCAGTTTAGTCGCTCCGTCGTGTCCGACTCTTTGTGACCCCATGAATTGCAACACGCCAGGCCTCCATGTCCATCACCAGCTCCCAGAGTTCACTCAGACTCACATCCATCGAGTCAGTGATGCCATCCAGCCATCTCATCCTGGGTCGTCCACTTCTTCTCCTGCCCCAATCCCTCCCAGCATCAGAGTCTTTTCCAATGAGTCAACACTTCGCATGAGGTGGCCAAAATACTGGAATTTCAGCTTTAACATCATTCCTTCCAAAGAAATCCCAGGGCTGATCTCCTTCAGAATGGACTGGTTGGATCTCCTTGCAGTCCAAGGGACTCTCAAGAGTCTTCTCCAACAACACAGTTCAAAAGTGTCAATTCTTCAGCACTCAGCTTTCTTCACAGTCCAACTCTCACATCCATACATGACCACTGGAAAGACCATAGCCTTGAGTGGACGGACCTTAGTCAGCAAAGTAATGTCTCTGCTTTTCAATATGCTATCTAGTTTGGTCATAACTTTTCTTCCAAGGAATAAGAATCTTTTAATTTCATGGCTGCATTCACCATCTGCAGTGATTTTGGAGCCCGAAAAAATAAAGTTTGACACTGTTTCCACTGTTTCCCCATCTATTTCCCATGAAGTGATGGGACCAGATGTCATGATCTTAGTTTTCTGAATGTTGAGCTTTAAACCAACTTTTCCACTCTCCTCTTTCACTTTCATCAAGAGGCTCTTTAGTTCTTCTTCACTTTCTGCCATAAGGATGGTGTCATCTGCAAATCTGAGGTTACTGATATTTCTCCCAGCAATCTTTGATTCCAGCTTGTGCTTCCTCCAGCCCATTGTTTCTCGTGGTGTACTCTGCATGGAAGTTAAATAAGCAGGGTGACAAGATACAGCCTTGACATACTCCTTTTCCTATTTGGAACCAGTCTGTTGTTCCATGTCCAGTTCTAACTGTTGCTTCCTGACCTGCATACAGGTTTCTCAAGAGGCAGGTCAGGTGGTCTGGTATTCCCATCTCTTTAGAATTTTTCACAGTTTATTGTGATCCACACAGTCAAAGGCTTTGGCATAGTCAATAAAGCAGAAATCGATGTTTTTCTGGAACTCTCTTGCTTTTTCCGTGATCCAGCGGATGTTGGCAATCTGACCTCTCATTCCTCTGCTTATTCTAAAACCAGCTTGGAAGTTCATGGTTCACGTATTGCTGAAGCCTGGCTTGGAGAATTTTGAGCATTACTTTACTAGCATGTGAGATGAGTGCAATTGTCCGGTAGTTTGAGCATTCTTTGGCATTGCCTTTCTTTGGGATTGGAATGAAAACTGACCTTTTCCAGTCCAGGCAGGCACTGCTAAGTTTTCCAAATTTGCTGGCATATTGAGTGCAGCACTTTCACAGCATCATCTTTCAGGATTTGAAATAGCTCAACTGGAATTCCATTACCTCCACTAGCTTTGTTCATAGTGATGCTTTCTAAGGCCCACTTGACTTCACATTCCAGGATGTCTGGCTCTAGGTGAGTGATCACACCATTGTGGTTATCTGGGTCATGAAGCTCTTTTTTGTACAGTTCTTCTATGTATTCTTGCCACCTCTTCTTAATATCTTCTGCTTCTGTTAGGTTCCTACTATTTCTGTCCTTTATTGAGTTCATCTTTGTACGAAATGTTCCCTTGGTGTCTCTAATTTTATTGAAGAGATCTCTAGAATTGCCTTGTGGGGCCATCCAAGATGGACGGGTCATGGTGGAGAGGTGTGACAGAATGTGGTCTACTGGAGAAGGGAATGACAAACCACTGCTGTATTCTTACCTTGAGAACCCCATGAGCAGTATGAAAAGGCAAAAAGATAGGACACTGAAAGATGAACTCCCCAGGTCGGTAGGTCCTAAATATACTACTGGAGACCATTGGAGAAATAATTCCAGAAAAAATGAAGGGATGGGGTCAAAGCAAAAACAACACCCAGTTGTGGATGGGACTGGTGGCAGAAGCAAGGTTCAATGCTGTAAAAAGCAATATTGCATAGGAATCTGGAATGTTAGGTCTATGAATCAAAGCAAATTAGAAGTGATCAAACAAGAGATGACAACAGTGAACATTGACATTCTAGGAATGAGCAAACTAAGATGGACTGGAATGAGTAAATTTAACTCAGATGACCATTATATCTACTACTGTGGGCAGGAACCCCTTAGAAGAAATGGAGTAGCAATCATAGTCAACAAAAGAGTCCAAATGCAGTACTTGGATGCAGTCTCAAAAGTGACAGAATGATCTCTGTTCATTTCCAAGGCAAACCATTCAATATCATGGTAATCCAAGTCTACGCCTGACCAGTAACACTGAAAATCTGAAGTTGAACAGTTCTATGAAGACCTACAAGACCTTCTGGAACTAACATCCAAAAAAGATGTCCTTTTCATTATAGGGGACTGGAATGCAAAAGTAGGAAGTCAAGAAACACCTGGAGTAACAGGCAAATTTGGCCTTGGAGTACAGAATGAAGCAGGGGAAAGGCTAACAGAGTTCTGCCAAGAGAACACACTGGTCATAGCAAACACCCTCTTCCAACAACACAAGAGAACACTCTACACATGGACATCAACAGATGGTCGACACCAAAATCAGATTGATTATATTTTTTGCAGCCAAAGATGGAGAAGCTCTATACAGTCATCAAAAACAAGACCAGGAGCTGACCGTGGCTCAGATCATGAACTCCTTATTGCCAAAGGCAGACTTAAATTGAAGAAAGTAGGGAAAACCGCTAGACCATTCAGGTATGACCTAAATCAAATCCATTATGACATTACAGTGGAAGTGAGAAATAGATTTAAGAGACTAGATCTGACAGACAGAGTGCCTGATGAACTATGGACAGAGGTTCGGTACATTGTACAGGAGACAGAAATCAAGACCATCCCCAAGGGAAAAAAAAGCAAAATGGCTGTCTGAAGAGGCCTTACAAATAGCTGTGAAAAGAGAAGTGGAAAGCAAAGGAGAAAAGGAAAGACATAAGCATCTGAATGCAGAGTTCCAAAGAATAGCAAGGAGAGATAGAAAGCCTCCCTCAGCGATCAATGCAAAGAAATAGAGGAAAACAATAGAATGGGAAAGACTAGAGATCTCTCTTATCTCTCTTCATCTCATCACCTGACTTAGTTACAGATTTTTCTTATGGTGAGACTTACTCTCAGCAACTTGCAAAATATAATACAGTATTGTTAACTATGGATACCATGCTGTGTGTTACATCTCATGACTTATTTTATAACGAGAAGTTTATACCTTTTGACCACTTTCAACAATCCCTCTTCCCACCCTTAAACCCATCTCTGGCAACCATCAATCTGTTTCTATCTCTATGAGTTCAATTTTCTTTAGATTCTACATATAAGTGTGATCATACAGTAATTGTTTTTCTCTGACCTTGTTAACAAGGTCCATCTACGTTGACACAAATGGCAGAATTCCCTTCTTTTTATGGATGGATAATATTCCATTTTGTGTGTGTGTGTGTGTGTATACAGATACCACATTTTCTTTGTCAGTTCATCCATCAACGGGCAGTTAGGTGCTGTGTGCTTAGTCACTCAGTCGTGTCCATGTCAGTCAGTCTTCGTGACCCCATGGACTATAGCCCACCAGTCTCCTCTGTTCATGGGATTCTCCAGGCAAGAATACTGGAGAGGGTTGTCATGCCCTCCTCCAGGGGAGTCGTCCCAACTTGGAGATTGAACCCAGCTCTCCCGCATTGCAGGTGTATTTTTATCAACTGAGCCAAATGGGCACTTAGGTATTTGGTAAATAATGCTGCCATGAGATTTTCTCACCTTTGTTTGCATTGAGAGCATAGCACAGTGTCTGACATGTATTTTTAAACAAGTAACCTAACTGCTGATTGAAATACTCCTAACAGTAGAACAAAATGAATTATCGATCTCAGATTTATAAAAACAAGAGTCAACTATCTTATAAATATTCTTGAAGTCATATGTTTCATCTTTAAAATTCATATAAAATTTGTATTTTAATCCCATATATATCCATATTTAATATAAAATTTCACTTCTTCATTAATACTTCAGTCTTTACATTAAATCTGAGTTCCAGGCAGGCCTGCCATATTTATCATGGGGCTGTGAGTAATCCTGCCAAGCTGCATCAGTATCCCTCCCCAAGCAGCCCCTTACCCTGAACCACAAAGACTCCAGTTTGAAAAATGGGAGAGTAACATCTAGGCTGTTTTCTTTCCACCAAAATTTGATTAGCATTTGTAGACAACAATAAGGTGACTGAAGTTTCTTCTACCGGTAAACCTTTTCCTAATATAGAATAATTTACCAGATGCACTTTAGGAAAGATCAACGAGGTTTATCCTCACATTGACAGATACTGGTGGGAAGCCTAGGTAAAGCTGAAATGTGAAGACTTGATGTAAGTGTTAACTCCAGGTTAAAAAAAAAAAACTATGCATACGCAATTGGATNCAGGTTAAAAAAAAAAAAAAAAAAACTATGCATACGCAATTGGATTTTAGGGGGATATTATTTAAGCAATCATAGAACTCAAATGGGGTTTCTTACAGTAACTTCATTATCTATAAAGCACAGGTTGTCATTAACTTAGGCAGGAAAAACCCCAGGTTGCTAAGTATTATACATGTAATAATCTTATAAGATAGGCACTCTTATTACCACCATCATTGAGGTGACAAAACTGAAACTTATGATAACAACCAGTGTTTATCAGCTTCAAGCAGTTTTCCTCCCAGTTTATTTTCTTCTAAAGTTCTTAAAACTTTCTATTTACTAGCACATTTGATCCTTATCAAAATTTTATGAAATAAGTATTATTATGATCTTATCATGTTATTTTTGCTATTCCTGCAACTTTAAAATCATTTCAAAATAAAAATGTGACATCATTATTATAAATATATAGAAATACAGCACACATTTGAAAAATAAAAATGTAACTGATGTTATATGACCGCAACATTGTGAGATCTCTTAATTTTCCTCCAGTTCTTATTATTAGAATTTTCTGTTTCCTTTACTATATCTATTGTTAAAGTCAAAACTACAAACATTTGCAAACTACAAACATTACAAAACTACAAACATTTGCAAACTACAAACTACAAACATTACACTACAAACTACAAACTACAAACATTACACTAAGATGTCTGATTCTTACTTCACAATTAGTTCATTCTTCATTCATGTATACATTCAATCAACAGATAGTTGCACTCATCTCACATGCTAGTAAAGTAATGCTCAAAACTCCAAGCCAGGCTTCAGCATTACGTGAACCGTGAACTTCCTGATGTTCAAGCTGGTTTTAGAAAAGGCAGAGGAACCAGAGATCAAATTGCCAACATCCGCTGGATCACGGAAAAAGCAAGAGAGTTCCAGAAAAACATTTATTTCTGTTTTATTGACTATGCCAAAGCCTTTGACTGTGTGGATCACAATAAACTGGAAAATTCTGAAAGAGATGGGAATACCAGACCACCTGCCCTGCCTCTTGAGAAATCTGTATTCAGGCCAGGAAGCAACAGTTAGAACTGGACATGGAACAACAGACCGGTTCCAAATAGGAAAAGGAGTATGTCAAGGCTGTATATTGTCACCCTGCTTATTTAACTTATATGCAGACTACATCATGAGAAAGGCTGGACTGGAAGAAATACAATCTGGAATCAAGACTGCCGGGAGAAATATCAATCACCTCAGATATGCAGATGACACCACCCTTATGGCAGAAAGTGAAGAGGAACTAAAAAGCCTCTTGATAAAAGTGAAAGAGGAGAGTGAAAAAGTTGGCTTAAAGCTCAACATTCAGAAAACAAAGACCATGGCATCCGGTCCCATCACTTCATGGGAAATAGATGTGGAAACAGTGTCAGATTTTCTTCTTCTGGGCTCCAAAATCACTGCAGATGGTGACTGCAGCCATGAAACTTAAAGACTCTTACTCCTTGGAAGAAAAGTTATGACCAACCTAGATAGTATATTCAAGAGCAGAGACATTACTTTGCCGACTAAGTTCCGTCTAGTCAAGGCTATGGTTTTTCCTGTGGTCATGTATGGATGTGAGAGTTGGACTGTGAAGAAGGCTGAGCGCTGAAGAATTGATGCTTTTGAACTGTGGTATTGGAGAAGACTCTTGAGAGTCCCTTGGACTGCAAAGAGATCCAACCAGTCCATTCTGAAGGCGATCATCCCTGGGATTTCTTTGGAAGGAATGATGCTAAAGCTGAAATTCCAGTACTTTGGCCACCTCATGTGAAGAGTTGATTCATTGGAAAAGACTTTGATGCGGGGAGGGATTGGGGCAGGAGGAGAAGGGGACAACAGAGGATGAGATGGCTGGATGGCATCACTGACTCGATGGACATGAGTCTGAGTAAACTCCAGGAGTTGGTGACGGACAGGGAGGCCTGGCGTGCTGTGATTCATGGGGTCTCAAAGAGTCAGACACGACTGAGTGACTGAACTGAACTGAACTGAATATTTATTTAGATAATTGAAAGAACCTTGAAAAATCACTTCGTGATAATAACTAAAATTTACATTTCTCATCTGGACAGATGTTAGCAAACTTGCTGTATTTTTACAATACATTGGCAAACTAGTGGAGCTAAGGAAACTGAGACTCAGAGTGGTTAAATAACTTGCTCATGAAATAGTTAGCACATGAGTGATCTGGGGATAAACTGCTCTCCCATTAAAGCTTTATTGCTTGAAAAGAAGCGAAAATTGAGCTTCCAGGAAATATCAAAAGCATATTTTTAAATAACGAGTTTTTGATGTGATCAATTCCTTTGAGAAACATGGTAAAATCAGATAAATGGCTGGCAAATTCTGCTGGGGTTAGTTGTTTCTGTTTGCTTTAAACAAACAAGAAGATTGTTCAGCATAGGTTTGGTCTATCAACTATTCTTCTCACAAAACCTATCTTCCTAAAAATGTTAAACAGTGATAAAGAATTGGCACTTTAAGGCTCTACATTGGAATTTATTTGCAGAACTACCCAAAAAGGACCACACCTATCAAGTACAAGTATTGATTTTACTTCTAAATGATTGCCTGCCTCTTGCCATCTCCACCTTCTTCCTGTTGGTTGGTATCATTAGCAACCTGCTTACTGACCCCAAATGGGTTTCCTGATGAGCTGGTGTTAACAGCACTCCCACTACATCCTGCTTTTATGGTTTTACGTGTGCTCAATTTAGGAACCCAAGACACCCAACATTCATAAAGCACCAAAATGGAAAAGAGATTTATTTATGTATACTTTTTGTGATGCAGTCTGAGTTCAGAATGTACAAGAGTCCCTTTAACAATAACAAAAATTCTCTTCTTGCAAAGGTTCTTTCTGTGTCACTGGTAAAGATTAAAGCATTGTGTATGTATATATGCCTGTGTGTATATGTGTGTACACAAGCACACACACACACATATGCATTTGTATTAATCATCTGTTCTGGGACACCTTAATATAGATGAAACTATGTGAACACAAATTCTACATCCTCTAGGATTGTCTTTTTTGGCTACACACAATAAGGAAATGGAATTCCATTGTAACATTTCTTTTTAATTTGAACTAATACTCAGTTTTTAAAATCAAGTTAATTTAAAATCGTCGCATGACTATCTCTTTATTCACTCAACAAAAATTTACTGATCGGTCAAGTGTCTGTTTTTATTTATTAGATATTTTTATTTGGATAAAATAAAAAAAACTTCATACAAGAAGGTTAAATTCTGCCAGGTAGAAAATTAAGCAAAATCTTGCAATCATTTATTGTGATATATACAAAAAAATATACAAGTTCAGTTTCTTATACTCAAAGCACTGTGACATATTAGGGATGACCTAATACAGGAATAAAATACAAACTGAAAATATTAGCTAAAAAATGAGAAAAGAAAATACAATACACAGATGGAAAAGTCTAGTTTTAAGGAAGATGGCAAATAGGACAATTGCTAAAGATGATAAAATGATGTGGGATCTAGTTTACACAGGGCTAGTTTATACAAGTGTAGGGATTAATTTATACAGGAAAAATGCTGTACAGCATCACCCAGAAAAGTAGCCTGAATAGGTTTAGATGACAGTACATACGTAGAGATAGTGGTGGTGAAGAACTTGGCAATGTTCGTTTCTACTGGCTTTTAATTTTGAAGTGAAACAGGAAGCAAGATCATCTGCTAAAAGAAAGAATGGGCAAAGTGGTGTTTGAGTTTTGAGGGCAGAAAAGGGAATAAAATTCTCACCTATAGTGGTAAAAATGTAATGGGCTAGAGTTTCTGAGTGCTGAGTGCTAAGTTGCATCAGTCATGTCCAACTCTGTGTGACCCTATGGACCGCAGCCTGTCAGTCTCCTCTGCCCATGGGATTCTCCAGGCAAGAATACTGGAACGGGTTGCCATGCCCTCTTCCAGGGGATCTTCCCAACTCAAGGATGGAGCTCACATCTCCTGATCTCTTGCATTGGCTGGCAGGTTCTTCACCACTAGTGCCACCTGAGAAGCCCCAGTAAGTAAAACTCAGAGAGCTCGAGTCACTGCATGTGTGCGTGTTAGTCGCTCAGTCGTGTCCAACTCATTGCGACCCCATGGACTGTAGCTCACAGGCTCCTCTGTCTATGGAATTCTCCAGGCAAGAATACTGGAGTGGGTTGCCATTCCCTTCTCCAGGGGATCTTCCCAACCCAGGGATCAAACCCAGGTCTCCCGCATTTCAGACAGGTTCTTTACTGTCTGAGTCACCAGGGAAGCCCATATGTGGAAAGTTTAGATACTTTTTGTTTTGTTTCTTGGCTGCATAACATGTAGATCTTCCCCAACCAGGGACTGAACCCGTGCCCCCTGCATTGGGAACACAGAGCCTCTACCAATGGGCCACTGGGGAAGTCTGGGCAGTAATAAAGAGATTCTGGGTGGGCAGCATAAAGCCCTACTTCATCTTTTGGTCTTGAATTTAGGAGCAAACAGTCAACATGATTAAAAGTTTTTCTCCAGCCATGTTTGGTGGGGAGGAGTTAGATTAAACCAGCATTTGAGTTTTGGCAGGAAGGAAGAGAGGAGAAGAGAGTTGAGTGTTTATGTATGGGATAGATTATAATATCAGCCACAATATCTAAGCTATGGAAGGAGGAAAATGAGTACATGAAGGTTATCAGGAACAAAGAAATGAGGACAGATAATAGATTGTAGGTCCTTGTAAAATTGGAAATAGGGTGCTAGTGTCAAATGTATCAGGCTTCCCCGGTGGCTCAGCAGTAAAGAATCCACCTGCCAATGCAGGTGGTGGGCGTCGCAAAGAGTCAGACACAACTGAGCAACTAACACTTCACTTTCACTTTCCTCCAAATTCATATGTTGGGATCCTAATGCCTAGTGTGATGCTGGCCATTGGGGGGTGATTGTGTCCTGAAAGCAGAGCCCTCATACGCTGGATTAATGCTTTTATAAGAGAGTCCCCAGAGAGATTCCCTCTGCCATCTGGCATGTAAGGTTGTCGCTAAAAGACACCAATTATGAACCAGAAGACAAACTCTGACCAGATACAAAATCCTCTGGCATCTTAATTTTGAAATTTCCATGAGTTTGCATGCATGCTCAGTCATGTATGCTCTTTGCAACCCGATGGACGGTAGACCCCCCAGGATCCTCTGTTAATTGGATTTTTCAGTCAACAGTACTGGAGTGGGTTGCCTTTTCCTTCTCCAGGGGATCTCCCCCACCCTGTCTTGCAGGCAGATTCTTTACCACTGAACCAGCGGGCAAGTTGAACTTCCCATAACTGTGAGAAATAAATTTCTGTTGTGTGTAAGCCACACAGTTTATGGTATTTTGTTACACCAGCTGGAAAAAACTGAAACATGTGTCTACAGTTTTGTATTTGAGAAAATCTGAATAAGTAATTCTTTCTGTGGGTGTTAAACAGATGAATTTAACATCTGGACGGAATTTTAGGTTCAGACTTTGGGTGTAGAGTCAAGACATCTTCACTGCGACTCAATCCAATATCCAGCCATTACCAACAGTGTGGTGCATGAAGTGAGGATATACCCTGCTCCAAAGCTAAACATAGCACCACTTAACCACCTTCTAGGAGCAGATTCTCCACTTAAAAACATTGATAGCATACAAATAACGTCTCTAAGGTAACAAAAAATCTACACAAACTTAGAATGGGAAGAAAACTAACCCACTTAATCCAACAGTCCACCAAAATAAGAAATTTTATGGGGAATAGAATATCCTTAAGAGATAGTCATCCAAATAGCATGGTGCATGAATGTGTGTTCAGTCATGTCCGTGTCCAACTCTTTGAAACCTTATGGACCATAGACCGCCAGGCTCCCCTCCATGGAATTTTCCAGGCAAGAATACTGGAGTGGGTTGGCATTTTCTCTTCCAAATAGCATGGCATTGGCACAAAAGTAGAATTATAGATCAAAAACAGAATAGGGAGCCCAGAAATGAAACCATGCTCTTACAGTCAATTAGTCTACAACAAAAGAGACAAGAATATACAATGGAAAAGATCATCTCTTGAATAACTGGTGCTGGGGAAGGTGGACAGCTCTTGATACATGTAAAAAGTGAGATTAGGACATTTCCTCACACTGCATACAAAAATAAGCTCAAAATGGATTAAGGACCAACTGCAAGCTGAAAGCCATAAAAAATTAACCATAAAACCTAGAAGAGAACATAAATAGAACATGCTGACCTAAACTGTAGAAATTTTTCAAAAATCAATCTCCTAAGGCAAAGGAAATAAAGGTAAAAATAAACAAATCCAGAACAAAAAGACAAACTATTCAATGGGAAAAATATTTGTAAATGATATGATCTATAAGATGTTAATATCCAAAATATACAAACATCTCATACAATGCAATATCAAAGAAAAAAATCAACCCAACTAAATATGAGAGCAGAAGAAATGAACAGACATTTTTCCAAAGAAGATATACAGGTGACCAACAGGCACAAGAAAAAAATGCTCAAAATCATGAATCATCAGAGAATGCAAGTCAAAATCAAAATGAATATCACCTCACATCTGTTGGAATGGCTATTATAAAAAAAGAAATAACAAGTGTTGTTGAGGACAGGGAGAAAAAGGAACCCTAGTGTATCGTTGGTGGTGCGGAGCCCTATAGCAAGGACACAGGTGCAGAGCCCTGCACCAATGTCATCTGTGGAACTGACCAGGCACCATAGCAACCATTGCTATGAGCACCCCTGATCTAAACCAGCCAGACCCATAACCCCATATTAGGTAAAAACACCCACCCTAACCAGTCACCTAATGCCACTCTTCCAGCAGGAATTTTCTTAGTCTCGAGATTATAAAAATTGGCTACTGACCCATGAAAAGGTCAGCTCTCCCTTCAGCTAGCCCACTGTCCTAACAGCCAGCTCTCCCTTGAGCCTGTCCACTGTTCTAACAGTGTCTCTCATTCTAGTAAACTCTCCTCTGCTCTCAGTATGCCTCATGTCTGGAAATTATTTTCCAACCTGCACACAGACCAAAAGAGGTGGAACTGTAAACTGGTGCACTCGCTATGAAAAACAGAATGGAGGTTTTTCAAAAAAGATAAAATCAGAACTACCATATGATCCAACAACTCCATTGCTGGGTATATATCTGAAAAAAAAATGAAAACACTAACTTGAAAAGAAATATGCATTCTAACATTCATAACAGCATTATTTACAATAGTCAGGATATGGAAGCAACCCAAATGCCCATCAACAAATGAATGGATAAATAAGATGGGGTATATGTATATATTCATATATATATTCAATATTCATATATATATTCATATGTATATGAATATTACTTAGCCATAAAAAATGAAATTCTACCATTTGCAACAATGTGAATGGACCTACAGAGTATTATGCTTAGTGGAATGTCAGATAAAGATAAATATCGTATGATATTACTTATATATGGAATCTAAAAAATACAACAAAGTAGTGAATATAACAAAAAAGAAGCAGACTTACAGATAGGGAGAACAAACCCGTGATTACCAGTAGGGAGAGGGGACAGAGGCAGAGTGAGATAGGGATATGGGATTAAGAGACGCAAATTACTATGTATAAAATAAATAAGTTATGAGGTTATGATGCATAGCACAGAAAAAATAGCCATTATTTTATAATAACTTTAAATGAAGTATAATCCATAAAATATTGAATCACTATATTGCACACTTGAAACTAATATATTATAAATCAATTATACTTCAATAAAAAGAGAGAGATTCATCCTGCCAGATTTTGCATAAAAACTATCAATAACCAACTGCTTACATCTTCACAAAGAAGACAGCCCATTGATGAATGATTCTGACTCTGATAAAGTTCTTTCTTAAAACCAAATTCAACTCCTATTAATCCCTATATATGTCCTCTGGAGTCAAATGGAGTACATTACTGATTTATTGGCACAGGTATCTTCAAATATTTGAAGATATTTTCTATCTCCCTGAAAAGTCAACCTCTCGCCAAATTAAGTATCTCTAGCTCTAGATTCAACAACCATACCCTTCCTATGTGTAAGAGAGAAAGAAAGTGAGTCATTCAGTCATGTCCGACTCTTTGTGACCACATAGACTATATAGTCCGTGGAAATCTCCAGGCAAGAATACTGGAGTGGGCAGCCTTTCCCTTCTCCAGAGGATTTTCCCAACCCAGGGATTGAACCCTCATCTCCTGCACTGCAAGTGGATTCTTTACTGTCTGAGCCACCAGGGATGCCCCTTCAGTTCAGTTCAGTTCAGCCGCTCAGTCGTGTCCAACTCTTTGCGAGCCCAGGAACTGCAGCACACCAGGCCTCCCTGTCCATCACCAACTCCTGGAGTTCACTCAAACTCACATCCATCGAGTC
This sequence comes from Redunca redunca, assembly GCA_006410935.1. Classification (NCBI taxonomy): domain Eukaryota; kingdom Metazoa; phylum Chordata; class Mammalia; order Artiodactyla; family Bovidae; genus Redunca; species Redunca redunca. The sequence continues at coordinate 390,010 of SJYQ01000622.1, read as the reverse complement.
AGTGATACCATCCAGCCATCTCATCCTCTGTCGTCCCCTTTCCCTCCTGGCCCCAATCCCTCCCAGCATCAGTCTTTTCCAATGAGTCAACTCTTCGCACGAGGTGGCCAAAGTACTAGAGTTTCAGCTTTAGCATCATTCCTTCCAAAGAAATCCCAGGGCTGATCTCCTTTAGGATGGATTGGTTGGATCTCCTTGCAGTCCAAGGGACTCTCAAGAGTCTTCTCCAACACCACAGTTCAAAAGCATCAATTCTTCGGTGCTCAGACTTCTTCACAGTCCAACTCTCTTAATAGCAATTAGTAAGCAAATGTTGCAAAACAACATCAGTCTCTACCCCATCCCCTCCATCCCACTGCCATCACACACACACGCACACACACACGCACACACACAAACACACACATTTTTTTGGTCTATTACTTGTATTTGATTTGCAAGCTGATGATAACATTCAGTTGTTTCAGATTTTCCAAAGAATAAGAAGCCATGAAAACGAAAGAAATTTTACCTTTGACAATAAGACTATATATTCTACTCATCATTTAGAGGAAAGGAAATTTATGTACACATTCAGATTCCTACTGGCTGCAATGTACACACACATGTGGGCATGAGTATGGGCAGACAGATACACACTCAAGTATACATACATAGACAGAAACTATTGGCTGCAGAGGCTTGAGACTTAGCAATTACTTCCCATGCTCCCAAGCCAAGGTTCCTAACAGATGTACAGTACTTTGCTAAGTGCTAAAAGCACTGTGCTTGTCAGCAGCAGTTTTCAAAAGGAAAGAAAAAGCATATTGTACATTTCCATAAATAACAAATGGGCTACTTAGCAAGACTTAATTTCTAGCTAGCAAGATTTCTAATCATTGAATCCATTTTGTTTATAAAGAGGAAATCAAGGCCTAAGGAAGACAACTGACTTACCCAAAGATACACGGCTTATTTGCAATATCAGTTCTACAAGATTCTGTCTTATGTTCTAAAGATTCAGCTGTACTAAAACATACAAGTCAAGCTCAGCATGGTTAATGACCAAGACTGACTTAAGGAACCATGAAACCATCTTATAAAAAAGATACCATCTACAAAAAATGATGCTAGTACCCAACTCTTTGCAACCCCATGGACTGTAGACCACCAGGCCTCTCTGTCCATGAAATTTTCCAGGAATTTTCCAATACTGCAGTGGGATACTTCCTACTCCAGGGGATGACCGAGGGATTGAATCTGTGTCTCTGTGTCTCCTGCATCGACAGGCAGATTCTTTACCACTAGCGCCACCTAGGAAGCCTTGCTAGTATCTTACAAGAAATTAAGTCCACGGTGAACATGAGATACTTGACCACTGAACAAGATGCTAAGAGGTGCAGTTCACACCACAGGTATTGTGACACAAGATAATCGATCCCTGAACGTGAGGAAACTGTCACTTTTTAAAATGCACTTTGAACAATCTAATAGGGCAATACTAAAGAAAAGCATCTTTTACTATAATATTGATGTAATAAAAACAGATAAGCACAATTCACATTTAGTAAGACCAAAAGAAGTATTAAGATCGGGCCAGAATAGAAAATAATCTTCAATCCAGATCAAAGAGTTTTTTTATGTATCTGTGGTGTGGGTATGCACACGTTTGTGAGTTTGAGTGTATGTGTGTGTGTGTTAGTTTGGGCCTAGGAAGGGACAGAACCAGAATTTGTTGAGCATCTGTGTCACATGCTGCATGTTGCATTTTACTTATATTATACTTTTTAATCCTTACATACCCTCACATAATCCTGTGATGTAGGTATTACTATCTCATTTTGCAAAAAAGGAAAGAGGCTCTGGGGCTTCAGGTCATATTGCTAAGAAGTGGCAGCAGTTAGGCTGAAATCTATGTATGCTGAATATTAAAATCTATAATCATTCAATTGACGTTATATTAATTACATGCTGAAGTACTTATCTTTTTTTTTTTTCAGTGTGGATTTGGTCATTCTCATTTAGTTATATACAAACATGAGACCACCCCATAACTAACTAACAATTCGGTTGCATCTAAATATCTTCACTGAGAAGAACCCCCACTAGTAGTTAGAGGAAGGTCAAAACCGTGCACTCAGTATTCTTTGGAAAACTCTGTCAGACAAGGCTTATTTCTCTTTAAATGTGCTCTTTGTAAGTAGTGACTCCTGGTGGTTCAGACTGTAAAGAGTCCGGCTGTAATACAGGAGACCCAGGTTTATCTTCTAGGTCAGGAAGATCCCATGCAGAAGGAAATCGGAAATCGCAACCCACTCCAGTATTCCTGCCTGGAGAAATCCATGGACAGAGAAGTCTGGCAGGCTACAGTCCATGGGGTTGGACACAACTGAGTGACTAACACTTTCACTTTCCTCCACGTTAACCTGTAAGGAGCATATTAAAGTAAAATAGCTGTAGAATTCCTGATTACAGCCAAGTTTAACAGTGTAAAATCTACTTCCAGCACTAGAAAATGAATGAGTCAGTAGCCATTTGTGTAAAATCCTCCACATGTGGGAATGTAGGTATGTTTGACGCATTTCTAAGATATCATTCTTCCAAGAATCTCATCCACTTATGAGGATTAACTGAATAATCCTCAGAGAACAAATAAGATGACTTTGAATTAGTTTTACATGCTGCATAATAATTACCCCAAACTTAATGGTTTAATATAGCAAAAAATTTATCATCTCAGGGTTTTCCTGGGTCAGGATTCCAGGCATGCATAGCCTAGCTGGACCCTTTGCTCAGGATCTCACAAAGCTGAAATCAAGATGTCGGAGAGCTGAAGGAGCTTTCTAGATCTCAAGGTTCTCTTCTGAGCTCACATAGTTTTTGGAAGAACTCACTCTTCTGTGGCTGTAAGACAGAGGTCCTTATGTTCTTGCCAGCTGTCAGCCAGAGGCTCCTATCAGCTTCTAGATGCCACCTCCAAGTCAGAGGCTCATTACCCAGTTACCCGATAATGGCTCACTCCTTCGAAGCCAGCAGGAAAACATCTCACTCAGTCTCCTAAGACTGTCTTACAACCTAATCAAGGAGCGATGATCCTATCTATCACCGTTGTCATACTTAAGTGACTAGACGTAAGACACAGCTTCCATCTGCTCCCAAGAGGGGAAGGTTATACAAGGGTTTGACTCATTGGGGGTTACATCAGTGTGTATCCACCACGGACTTGCTATGACTGAATGTTTGGTATCACCCAAATCCATGCATTGAAACCCTACCCCCTAATGTGATGATGTTAAGAATCGAGATTTTTAGGAGGTAAGGACAATTCAATGAAACCATGAGGGATGACCTCATAAATGGGATTAGTGTCCTTCCAAGAGTCTGGAGGGACCTTGCTTCCTCTTTCATCAGGTGATAACACTGAGGAGAGAGCCATCTGTGAACTAGGAAACAGGGTCTCATAAGACACTGAACCCTCACCAATGCAGAAAACCTGACCTTGGACTTCCAGCCTCCAGAACTGTGGGACATAAATTCCTGGTGTTTCTAAGCCAGCCAGTTTACAGCACTTTGTAATAGCAGCCTGAGATGACCAAGACAGACCTCAAATCAGAAAGCTGTAGCAGTGAGTTTAGTCATCCAGATCTTCTTGCTCATCAACAAGTTTTCACTCCGTTCTACATCAGTTGCAGTTTCTGACACAGAACAAGGACAAAGGGAAGCTAGCCAGCTGGGATTTAATTGGCCCATGGGAAAAAACAAAACTCAATTATGAAAGGGTTGCAAGCAAGCTATCAAGAAAATAATACAAACTTCGTCCTTCTGATGACCCAGATAATATAGCTAGATTATCTTTTGTTTTAGGACTCCTAATTAGGTCAGTGTTTTGAAGCATCAGTAGGCGGACCCAAATATAAATATAATATGAACTGCCCAGATTTGGCAGATCAGTTGCTTCCAGACACTCTCTTACCAATCCTGCCCTTTTGAAACCCAAGGATAGGTCAGGTCTGAAATATACTGCTGGAAGTGTTGTTTCTCCATCTGTTTCAGTTATCAAAATTGTTAAAGATTCCAACCAAAAAAATCAATTAACATGATAAATGACATATTTGCTATTGTTAGTTACTTCATTGAAAATCACTGTTTTCTCAAATTCAGCTGTAGGATTTTTCTTTTCCTGGGAGAGAAAAAAGAAAAATATGGCTAGTTCCTTTAGTTTTTAGAGGAAGTTCATTTTCTTTCTCATAATTTTTTGCCATAGTTAAGGATGGAATTTCAGGAATTAACTATCTACTATGCACCCAAAGATTGTGCTGGGCACTTTTTATGCTTCTCTACTGACAGCGAAAACAAGGATCAGAGATTGTGAGTAATCTATGTGCAGTCACTCAGCTAATATATATGGGGATGCTGTTGTGCCAGTTCAGGCCGATTTTAAAACCAGATTCCTTTGGTGTTTTACTTTTTATCTAAAAACTGTCATTCAAAAAGAAGGGAACTTCAGGTGGGTGATAAAAGGAACTCAAATCATGATGCTAAAGAAATATGTGAACTTGGAGGGAATAATTTTATCAAGCACAGACCTTGAAAATTAAAAAGTAAATAAAGAGAGACTTCCCAAGAAAAATGTGTTTTTATTTCAAAGCAAGTGAAAATCAGAACCATCCTTTACATTCCAAAGGACTGTCAAATAGAGACCTTTCCTTTCTCTTCCTGGAGAAGATTCTTCATATTAGGGACATTAGATCTCTCACTCGCTTTCTCCTGCCCTCCCCACGTCCCACCCTCTGTCTTAGAAGGAGGAGGTTGCAGCTGTGTCACATTTCCTATACAAACGCTAAGATTCATAATTTCTTCTTCTTTTCAAAAACCCATCTGCATATACAGGGTAATATTTGGCTTCTATAGCTTAACCCTGAAAGGGGACGTGGGTAACTGATGCAGTTGTTGCTATAAGTAACAATATTCTGCATCAGATCTAGAAACTTCTTGTTCGCTTTCAGGACAAAATAAATTAATATAGATATTAAAAACTTAGAATGAGATGTAAAAGAAGCAGAGATCTATGAACATCATTAGATAAGTCATGGACATGGTCGCAGAGTCTGTTTCCATTCCCTACCTATTATCCTATTTACCAAAATAAAAGCTATTAATCATAAAGCACTTCAACTAATAAGCTTCATCCTCCTCAAAGTGCAAAGAAACAGGTGTCCGGTCACTAAGTTGTGTCCTGCTTTTTGCTACTCCATGGACTGCAACACACTAGGCTTCCCTGTCCTTCACTATCTCCCCTGGAGTTTGCTCAGATTCATGTCCGTTGAGTCAGTGGCAATTTTATAAGAACCGCTTTGTGACTAATGCTATTCTCTTTTGTCCCACTTTTTCTTTCAATTGCCTTTTCATATGTAGCTGCATGGTCAAAAGACTTCTTTGTCCATTCAGATCTCTACCTCTATTTGAGAGTAAAGCAACATTAGTGAAGAAATGTGACACAATATATCGAAGACACTTCTCTATAAACAAAAGAAAAAAGCATTTTTCTCACTTTCGCTCTTTCATGAAGAATTATTATCTCTGTTTAAAGCTAATCCCATTAGCATCGTCTTGTTTCCTCAGAAATTGCTCTCTAACAGACATGTTTTCACTTGCTGGTGTCTTCGGGCTCTCTGCCTCTCTCTGTTCTCTGGGTGTCTCTCAGCCACCTTTTTGTGCCCCCACATCTCTCCATCTTCACTCTCCCTTTTGTGCACCTGTCGCTGGTTTCTCTCTCATTATTTCTGTTTCTACATCTTTCTCTATCTTCTCTTACTTCTCTAGACTTTTCTCTCCACTACCCACCTTCCTCTCCACACACTCAATCTCCAGCATCCAGCATTTCCGGCCTGATGAGGTACACAGACTTTCCTGTTTTTAAAAATACACTCTTCCCTTGTCTGTGTAAAGCAAGCATTGAACACACAAGAATGCTCCTTTGCAATCAAATTTTAGGGGAGAGGAATCCACATAAGAACTGAGAAGGTAAAGCTGAAAAACTCAAAGATAAACCTTTAATAAGAGAGTGCCAAAATGAAGTGGCAAGTGCCAAACCAAAGAGGAAGAGACCCACGAGTACTTGCCATCTTTGTCATTTGGTTACTGGGAACTTAGCAAAAGCAGTTCCCACAGAGCAGTGTGCACAGAAGTGGATTCCAGTGAGCTGGGGAGTGAACAGGAGATGAAGAAGAGAAAACAGCAATAAATACTTTTTAAGTGTCTACTCTAAGCCAGGGCTGTGCTATGCTTTAGAAATACAACTGGGATCAAGTTTGACAGTCTCTGCGTGTAAAAGCTTCTATAGTCAAGTGGGAAATAAAACACTACAAAGAAACAACATAAATATGGCATGATGATGATTTGATCAAAGAAACATGGAGTGGTGTGGAAGCATATCAGAGAGGCACTGACATTGGATTCAGGTGGGTGATGGACATTTAGGGTGGGAGGCAGGGGGCATGATGAGAAATGTCCCTTTTCCTGTCTTTAGATGAAATTATGTGCAGATACAATTTATGGAGCTATGGCAGCCATCTTGTGACCATGAGGGACAACTCTGAGAATGAAAACCTACATGCTGTGGATGCTAAAGGGAAAAGGCAGAAAGCATCTAGGCTGGGTGCTTGATGACATTTGTTGGGCCTCTGAATTAATCAATCTTGGAAATGATACACCCAGCAATAATATACCTGTTGTTGAAGCTATATTTATGGCTTCCCTGGTGGCTCAGAGGTTAAAGTGTCTGCCTGGAATGCAGGAGACCAGGGTTCGATCCCTGGGTCAGGAAGATCCCCTGGAGAAGGAAATGGCAACCCACTCCAGTACTCTTGCCTGGAGAATCCCATGGATGGAGGAGCCTGGTAGGCTCCAGTCCATGGGGTTGCAAAGAGTCGGACATGACTGAGCAACTTCTCTTCTCTCTTTCTCAAGCTATATTTATATTTTTTAAAAAATAATAAAAACAACAAAATAGGGCAAAGACTCCAAATCCTAGTCCCCCTCCTCTTCTTTGGCACATGGCTAGATGATATTTTCAGCCTCCTAAACAGCCATGTAGCTGAGCTCTGGTCACTGGACTGTAAACAGAGGAAAGCACACTACTTCTGGGCCTGTGCAATAAGAGTAATTCCATGCTTTATCCCCTGCTGTTGTCTGGAGACCTTAGAGGCCACAAGATGAATATGACAGAGCCTTCATCAGCCTGGCTCCTCTGATCACTGAATAGATGACTCACATTTTTAACTACAATTAATAATACTGTATTGCATATTTGAAAGTTGCTAAGAGAGTAGACCTTATAAGTTCTCATCACAAGAAAAAAATTTTTCTAACAATGAATGGTGGCAGATATTAACTAGACTTATTGTGATGATCATTGCTAAATATACACAAATATAGAATCACTATGCTATATACCTGAAACTAATGACAATCATACCTCAATAAAAATGTATATTTGAAGTAGATGATTAAATATATATTATATCAATAAAAAAGAAACAAGGGGTAGCCAGAACAATAAAAATGTGGAAAACATTAGGGATTGAACTGTGAGAGGAAATGAAAAGCCAAGGCTGGACGAACATTTAAAGCATACAAATATTTGAAAAGTAGAGAAAAATTACTTATAAAAGAGATATTATAATTCTTCGTTAGAGAAGCAGGAAGGGACCAGGAAACAGTTGGCTTCAACCCAGTTTAACATCACAACCACTCACCCACCAGCCAATAATATTCATGACACTTGTCCTAGATTCACTCCATTGTTTCCGAATTTCTCCCATGTTGACCCAGCTTCATACCGGTTTTTGGCATTTGCCTCCATTCCCCCTTTAGAATCTCTGTCTGCATCGGATTTAGAATTAGTACCTGCCTTTTTGCTCATTTTGCTCTGGCTCCTGATTCCAATATGCCTTCGGGAACTTTGGACTGATTTTTCTTTTCCTATCTTTCTGAGCATTACGCTATCAGATACAGTTCTCCATCCAGCCAGTCCCTTAGCAACTGGCCATGACCCAGACCAGCCAACACTAATGAAAACCAACATGTATTGGCTACTTACTAAAGCCAAACACCATGTTAACTAATTTAACTTGTTTTAACAACAACCCTATACATGCATATTTCTACTGTCCCCATCTTCAGATGAAGTAACTGAGGTCACACAGGGGTAAGACTGAGCCCAGATTCCCATCAGGCAGTCTGACTTGAGTCTGCTTTCTTAACCACCATGCTGCACTTCACACACTGCTCAGTTCATCCCATTCCAAAGGGCAGATTTTGAAAATTCCAGCTTGACAATCAAAGTAAGACAACATTCAAGAATTAAATGAATACTTACTATTTCCAAACATTAAAGAGAAGTAAAGAAACAAGGGCTGAAAAAGAAGTTGGTGGCTTATTAACTATTTAGGGGTCAACGGTAGCCTTCTCTATAGCACCCTACTCCATCCAAGGGTGTGACGGTACTGGAACTGGGGCTGTCTGTGGCGTGAGAATTTAAACAGTATGTGAGTCCCTAAATGTAGACTATTTTATCCAGAAGTTTGACGATGAAGAAAAGAGAGTCAAGAGGCAGAAATCAGGCACACTCTAAATAACATTTTTTACACGAGAATCAAGTGGGAGGTCTTCGAGGGTCTGGGCAGAAGAAGCTACTAGAGAAGAGATAGTTGAAGCGAGACAGGGAACTACTGGCAGACCCCAGAGGCGAGGAATGAAATTAAGAACCCTGGTGGGCGCCCACCTCCAGAGCTCCTCACGGAGGAACTAATTGGGAGAGAAGACTGCAGGCAGCGTTAGGAGGTGGAAGGGGAAATTGAGAGCTCACATGCCTGACTGAGGCCATCTGTTTTCTCCAGGAAGTAGGAGGCAAGCCTTCCACCAAGAATAGCGTGGGTGAAGTGGAACCAGGAGCTTGCAATAACCGTCATAAAAGGATTGTAAGGGCCACCATGGGAAATGGGATAGGGGGCTGATGAGACACGTAAGTAAAAGGATTGCTAAGCAGCATCAAGGGCCCAGCTGAGGATGAAGCTCATAAACTTATAATGGAGGAAATCAGCGTGATTATGTGTTTTCTCCAGCTGGGCTCAGGCTTTGGCAGGAGGAAACAGCTCGTGGGGCTGCCCAGGATGAGGGTTTGGAAAACAGAGAGCTGCAGGAGACAGAGAGGGAAGAAAATAGACAGCCTCCTATACAGTCTTTGAAATTATTTTCATGGCTCCAGACTTAATAGGAAAAATGTTAATCTAGCAGGCGGATGACAGACTCAGAGAACAGGGAAACCTTGAAAGACTGACATCTGTAAGGACATACAGGGCGAGAAAGAAGGTACAAGAAGGAACAGCATGGTGTTTGAAAACAATTTGACTTTTAATTTCCCTCTGCTCCCTATTTCTCTCCATTTTCTTATATTTCTCCACCAGGGAATTATTTCACCTCCTAAATTTACTAGATTTCCACTACATACTGCTCACTCTTCAACTTCTATTTTTGCTAGGTAAATTGAGCCTCTCTCATTTGTTGCTGTTCAGTCGCTAAGTCATGCCCAATGCTTTGCGACCCCATACACGGCAGCACACCGGGCTTCCTTGTCCTTCACTATCTCCCAGAGTTTGCTCAAACTCATGTCCACAGAGTCCATGATGCCATCCAACCGTCTCATCCTCTGCCGCCTCCTTCTCCTCTTTCCCTCTTTTCCCTCTTGCTCTCAGTCTTTCAATGTTTCTCTCATGGATCACCTGAAATCCAAAGTTCATTCATTCAATAGCAGCTCAGGTGTGGTGTGTGAATAAGGAGCAGGCAACTCCTTAGGGTACAGGGGACCTCCCCCATGGGGCACACTGCTGGGAGGGTGAAGGGCAGCCTGGGGTTCAGCCCCTACACTTTTCCCTCATCAGTGTGCAGTTGTGCAGGGCATCCTTCCCCGGCTATATTTTCCAGTCCCAAGTGAGCCCAGTAAAAAAAATGTTTAAAATATATTCAGCATTGTAGCTCTCTGGATTGGGAGTACAATCTTGATTTTATGAACGGATGTATGAAAATCTTCTGTGGAAAACATTTTTAATGATAAAAAGTAAAGGTGAACATAGACAAAGAGGAACACAGCTAAGAGGTCTCTAAATTACATGTCTTTAAATGAAAGAAGCCCCACGTCATGTAAAGTGACGCCCCCATCATATCGAGAAGTTTAAAATTCAATGGTTCAGTACTGGATTCAAAATGTTGGACACATAAAGTGCAAGTCACTTGACAAGGTCAACTATTTCAAATACATTTAACGAGTCCAGGAATAGAGAGCGGAACCAGGGAATGACAGGGCTGTCTCTCAAACTTCTAAAAGATGTCTTCCTTTGTCCTTAGCTTCCACGTTTAAATCCATGATTAGCAAGACAGCTCAAACTCTATAAACAGAATAGGATGCTGGAATGGGCCAGAAGCATGACTCTGCAGAAGAGAGGGCGCCAAGTTCCTTCCCTTGGAGCTTTATAAAAAGCTCCTTGAAGCCTTAGTATTTTTAGTTACCAAATTNAACTGATTCAAATGTATTCTTTTTAATGGCTGAGTAATACTCCATTGTGTATATGTACCACAGCTTTCTTATCCATTCATCTGCTGATGGACATCTAGGTTGTTTCCATGTCCTGGCTATTATAAACAGTGCTGTGATGAACATTGGGGTACACATGTCTCTTTCAATTCTGGTTTCCTCGGTGTGTATGCCCAGCAGTGGGATTGCTGGGTCATAAGGCAGTTCTATTTGCAATTTTTTAAGGAATCTCCACACTGTTCTCCATAGTGGCTGTACTAGTTTGCATTCCCACCAACAGTGTAAGAGGGTTCCCTTTTCTCCACACCCTCTCCAGCATTTATTACTTGTAGACTTTTGGATCACACCCATTCTGACTGGTGTGAACCAGTATTCTTGCCTGGAAAATCCTTGCTGGAGGAGCCTGGCAGGCAATAGCCCATGGAGTCACAAAAAGTCTGACATGACTGAGCCCCTTCACTTTTTCACTTATATTTAGGTTATAGTTTATATATAAAACCGTGAATGCCCTCTAATCTAAACAATCAGAATGTATCTAGCAAAGGAGTACATGAACAATAAACTAATTTTAGCTTTGCAATGAAAATACCTATTGATGCCCTAGAAGACAGATCCTAAAAGAAATAAGAATTAGTGTCACTTAAACTCTTAATCTTTGGAATTGAAGTAGAAACTGAAAAAAAATAGTTCATTTGTTTATTATTAATAGTTCTCCTGATAGGANAGGACATTAGCATTTATATCAATAACTGATTTACAGAGAAGATTCAGTCATGCATAAGTGAATAAATATCTATGGAATTTAAATGACTACTTATCCCTTCTGCCAATAAAAATGTTTCTCAGCTACAAACTCTCACTGTCCATTTTAACAACAGGGATATAAATTAAATTGCAAGTTTATTAAAGAAAGACAGGATTAGAATAAATGTCCATAACACACTGCAAAATCAAACATAGTTTTAAGATTATATACAAGCTATGCCATCATTTATTGCACTGGCAATTATATATTTACAAGTATGGACACATGTACTTTATGGTTAACACACAGAAATATGGAACTTGTATAAGGTTTTCCCTAAAAGCATGCCGCTACGAAACTCCTCTACTCATGGTTTCGCAAAGTCCGCCTTTTCTCAGTGAAGGGAAAAAAGGTAATGTGTATAAGTCTTAATCACTAGTCGAGTAATAGAGCAAGTAAGTATTTGGGGCTTTTGCTAGGCAACAAGGCCAAGAAAAACAGTGAAGTATAGAAGGAGAATAGTGTCTAATTCTGTCTTATTGCACCATCACAACCTCAACTGTCTTACCAATACAAAAGGCAATATTTGAAGCTCAATGCTCCTGATACCAAGAAGGTTGTGATTAAAAAAAAAAAAAAAAAAAAAACACTCCACACAGGAGACTATATTCAGTATCCTGTAATAAACTATAATGGAAAATTTTTAATTAAAAATAAAAAAGTTTGCAATTAAGGGTCTACATTGTAAAAATAATGGAAAATAACAGGGACACAAAAGTGTGCTGATATCCCAGATGTGGATCAGAAGGCAATCATGTCCCCTAGTCAGAGGCTAAATGGAAATGTGTGAGTAACGCTGCATTGTTTAGTATAATGGCTCATTAGGAACTCTCAGAAGAAAAATGCACTCCAGGATCAAAAGTGATGTTTCCAGAAGCAAAATAAAACCATCATCTGGGACCCACTGATCAGGCCTCTTTTGTGTTATTCAGGAAGCCTGATCACCCTCTGGATGGTCTCACTTCATATCATCAACCTAATTACCATAAATATCCTTGGTTAACTGAAACTCAGATTGAAAGACAGGAATGAAAAGGTTCAGAGGCTTTTCTTGACTCCATTATGGAGCATTACGTAAGTCATTTTTTGCATTCCATATTCTCAACTACAATATGCAAACAATATGCACAGTCTAAGCAACTGTTACAATCAGCCATCTTGGGTTATATGTGTTAACCTTCTGCAATTTTCCATTGATAGAAGAGTAACATTGTCTACCTTCCTTGAAATCTACTAAAATTCATGACAACATCAGATTTATAAAGCAATCTCATATATCTAATTTGTTTTATGCTATTTGAATCCTCTGAGATACCAATGTCTCCATTTCACAGCTGAGTACAGATGAGTTCTGAAAGACTGAATGATAAATTCTATCACTGATAAAGCACAATGGGAAATTCAATTATTCTGAAGTATAAGTGTATTTATAATTATAATGACTGAGCATGATAATATGAGATATATTAAATATGTGAGGGCTTCCTGGGTGGCTCAGCAGTAAACAGTCCACCTGCAATGCAGGAGATGCAGGAAATGAGGCTTCGATCCCTGGGTGGGGAAGATCCCCTGGAGGAGAAAATAGCAACCCACTCCAATATTCTTGCCTGGAAAATTCCATGGACAGAGAAGCCTAGTTGACTACAGTCCCTGGGGTTGCAAAGAGTTGGAGTCAGACATGGCTGAGCACACACACACACAAACAAAAGAAATCTTTAATTGAATCGATAGTATTTAAATGTGCAAATATTTTATAGAATTCAGATAATATACTTAACTTCTATCCCAATCTCAATCAGCAATAAACATATATTGAATAACTTTCCATCATACAGCCTAACATTGCTAAGGTTGCAACCCCTTTGTTTTGGTGTATATCTACAGATATTCCTTAACCTTTGCCAGTCATTTTGTAAATGTGTGCCATTATTTCAAGGGTGATTAAATCAGAATCTAAATAAAAGAGCTCCAATTCATCAAGATGAGAAAAGCTGCTAAAAGCATCAGTGAGTCAATAATATCTTTTTAAATAAAAATGAACATTAAAAGAGGGAGACTTTCCATAACTCACTTTTTAAAGCACATAGAAACTACTGTAATTTGAAGAAAATTCCAAGGATTTTGATGCTCTAATAATGTGATTTGATGATTATCAGTAATTATTTTGAGCATTTGAACAAATTCAGAAATTCTTGGGGGGGCTGGTTCTTGGTTGTCTTGGTTTGGTTTTTGATGTGAGCTCTGGCCTACCCACAGTAATTCTACTTACTAGGGGTTTCCCAGATAGCCCCTGTCAATGGAGGAGGCACAGATTCAGTCCCTGGGTTGGGAAGACTTCCTGGAGGAGGAAATGACAACCCAATCCAGTATTCTTGCCTGGAGAATTCCATGGACAGAGGAGCCTGGTGGGCTACAGTCCATGCAGTCACAGTTAGACATGCTGAGCATTGAGGATTCAACTCATTATTATTATTATTATTATTATAAGTATTATGTGGAAATAGGATGGCAAAGATTCAAACTGTGTTCCACAATTTAAAAAAGCCATGAAGAAAACCATCTAAACAAACTATGTTCCACAATTAAAAAAAAAAACAAAGAAAACTCCTTTTCCTTTTATCCCTACTAAAGCACAGTGGAGGTCTTCAATCAACTTAGATTGTATGCCTTATTATATCATCACCCTTAAGGAGATTCTACTTTGAGGCATATGGTAACCATCTTCCCTAAAGGTTAGATGGATACTAAATCACATCTATCTTTTCCACCACTTTTTTTTTCTTTTTCAATTAATTTTTATTGGAGTATAGTAGCTTCACAATGCTTTGTTAATTTCTACAGTATAGCAAAATGAATCAGCCAACATACACACATATCTCCTACTTTTTGGATTTCCTTCCCACTCAGATCACCATGTTGCATTAAGTAGAGTTTCCTGTGCTATAGTATGGTCTCATCACTTTAAATCCTATTTGAGGGTAAACAAGGTTCCAACACATATGTATCTGTATACAGGTACCAAAATAATATAACTACAGTTTCAGATGCTGAGCCAAGAATGGGCCCACCAGATAAAATGCCGTAACTGACTTAGTTTTCTGCATCACAGAGTTTCTTACAGAATGTTTTCTATCCCTGTCCTCCTTCCATGTAGATCACACCCATATTAAATAGATTTAAAAAGCTACAAGTACAGGAACTCTAGACAACTTTTCAGTCTCCGTTCAGTTCAGTCACTCAGTCGTGTCTGACTCTTTGTGATCCTGTGGATGGCAGCAAGCCAGGCTTCCCTGTACTTAACCATCTCCCAGATCTGTAACCTGCCCAGGGTGATAGGACATTGCTAGGCAGGCTCACTGTACTCAACAGTGTCCACTTATCAAAGGAAGGTAATGAAATAAGAATACATGAACACACGATGTTCTGCTGAACATGTTTGGCAACTTAAATCTTAGATCGTTTACCTGCACGGGAGCTTATTGCTATAGAACATTGATTGAAGGACAATCACCAGAAATGATTTTTTACATTTTTGTAAATTATGTAAATTATATTAACATATGCATATGCAATATGCTATAAATTATGTATTTGTTATATATTCATTTTGTATATATACATATGGATATATATCTAATTTAAAATTGATTAACCCACTGCATTAATACCAGGGCATCTTATGACTACAATTACTTCTATCTCTATGTTCTCCTGTTCTAATTGGCATTTCAGGAAAGTTTAGTTAATTCACAGTGTATAATAAATATTTAATTTTCTAAGTACACATTTTTTATAATAAGCCACTATAAGTCTCTACTTTTTCAGCATTCAGCTTACATCTTTGACACAAATATCCTGTAAAAGTTCATCTTGCAAAATTACATTGGGACTGCTTACAATTTGATTACATGTAGATAATAAAGAGGGGCTTCCCAGGTGGCACTAGCGATAAAGAACCTGCCTGCCAATGCAGGAGGTGTGGGTTCAGTCCGAGTTGAGAAGATCCCCTGGAGAAGGGAATGGCAACCCACTCCAGTATTCCTGCCTGAAGAATTCCATGGACAGAGGAGCCTGCTGGGTTACAGTCCACGGGGTCACAGAGAGTCAGACATGACTGAAGCGACCTAGCATACATGCACAGATGATAAAGAGAACAACCTCAAGCAGGAAAGAAAACGTCATTTAAAATACTTCCTGTCATTTAAAACTGTATAACCAATTCTTTTCGATTAAGAGGCAGATCAAACTTGGCAAGTCTTCTCTGCTGAACTTGACTGACCTGAATTTTGCCACCATTTCACTGTCACTTTAAATCATCTTTGCAGAAAGAACTGAGAAAATAGAAATGTTTTCTGGGTTTGACAAGCAACAGCAGAACTGAAGTAAGAGAAGATAATGAACTCCCTGCTGTTGATTTCTTCCTACGTTCAGTTTTTGTTCTGGAGCTGGTAGTAGACACAGTGCTAATGAGATCCTCTTCTGATGATTGAAAAGATGTTCTGAAATGATTTGTTCATCTGGCTCCTGACTACTGTTGTTAAAACCACATTTTATAGATCACTTTATGATTCCCCATCTAGGAAGCCACAGAAGACTTCTTTGTTCACATGGAGAAGGAAAGTCATCAGTTTCTTTTTGTTCCAATGGATAATATATTTTCCTCAATGGTAGAAAGAAATTTTTCATTTATTCTAAAGATTTTATATTAGATTTTATTTAATGATTCTAAATAATGATATATTTGGTCTATTATCTATGGTGAATGAAAAATAGCATGGTAATGGTGAGTTCCTTTTGAAAATACTTTAATTATTGCCTATTTATTTTCCTGATAGAAAGTAAGCAATGAAGCCACTCAAAGGGAGGAAACAACATATAAGAAAAAAAGTTTAAGGTAACAGGAACAGGAGAAAGGATAATCCATTTTAAACAAGTTAGAAGAATGGAGATTCTGTGATATAAGTACTAATATATCAATAGTTCACTTGAAAAGCAAAACCCTTCTTATACGTATACAGAGAATTTTATAGTGATGTATGCCAAATTAAAAAAAAAAAAATTGATGATGAATTTCCTATTTGGAGGAGGAGGAATTGGTTCCTCCATGTCTTATTCTTGCTCTAAATAAAATAAAATAAATCATCTGCTTCACATTGTCTGCCCTCCACCTCCTTCTGGGGACCCCAGACACCCCCAGTTTCCAATTTCTCCCACTTACTCTACTCAGGATCTTGCATGTGTGTGTGCTAAGTCTCTTCAGTCATTTCTGACTCTTTTCAACCCTACGTGGGACATTCAAAATGTGCAAATCTGAATTTTCATGAACAGAGGAAAGGTGTGGATTTTTCAAGCATATTGGGAATAAATGTATTTTTGGTGTAAAGAAGTGGATGAACTCACCATTGACAAAAGGCAACAGAAAAAACAATTAAATATAAAGAAGGTATATAGGACAAATTAATATAAAAGTAGATCTTCCAGAAAAATAGCACATCACAAATCCAAGTTATAATAAGTACACAGAGATAACTCAAAGTTAGTTTGAGGAAGAAGGACAAGGAAGAGACAACTATATACATATATAGAAGGGAATGTGCTGGAATTGTGTCTGTACATGTGGTAGAATGGTACTGGAAGATGATGGAGAGGGATACATTATCCCATTTCTGCCTCTTCATCTTCGTCTTTGCTACTTTTATTTTCTTCTAATCTCAGGAAATTCCAAGGCTAATATTTTGGAATTCAGGTGTCCTTTTATTGACAAGTTTGCTGATAAAGCTATCATTAATTTTACTGATTTTACTGGAGTAAAAATTGTACTCAAGGACATTTTACTGAAATTTGTTTCAATTATTATACTTAAGACCTTGTATGATTTCATTTCTGTACGAGGAGAAACAGAGGCCCAATGTACCCTATAAAGGGCTTCCCGGGTGGGTCAGATGATAAAGAATCTGCCTACAATGTAGGAGACCCAGGTTCAATCCCTGGGTCGGGAAGATCTTCTGGAGAAGGGTATGGCTTCCCAGTCCAGTATTCTTGCCTGGAGAATTGCATGGACAGAGGAGCCTGGTAGACTACAGTCCATGGGGCTGCAAAGAGTTGGACACGACTGAGTGACTAACGCTAGCAACTAGCTGCTACTGCTAGGTTGCTTCAGTCGTGTCTGACTCTGTGCGACCCCAGAGACGGCAGCCCACCAGGATCCCCCGTCCCTGGGATTCTCCAGGCAAAAACACTGGAGTGGGTTGCCATTGCCTCCTCCAATGCATGAAAGTTTAAAGGGAAAGTGAAGTCGCTCAGTCGTGTCTGACTCTTAGCGACCCCATGGACTGCAGCCCACCAGGCTCCTCCATCCATGGGATTTTCCAGGTAAGAGTACTAGTTCTAGTAGATTTTCAAATGTTTCTGGGACAATCTGTTAACTTCTTGAGCAAAATGGTGCTTTGGGTCTACTTTTTAATCTTTAAAAATCTATTAACTTCCTCTTAATACTACTCCTGATTTTTGCAGTAGTTTTATTTGAAAGAAAATGAAATGATTCCAATGAAGATTGGAGCATCTTCATTGGAGGGTCTTGGGAAAATTTTCTGGTGTTCTACAACTTTCCATTTTAAAAAGTTATCCATGAATCATTCTACTTTCTCCGTCTGCTATTTCTCCTCCTTCACAGGAATTTTTGTTTCTGTTTTATTTTCTATTTTACTTTGAAAATTCTTCATGGATGCAGTGACCTCTTAAATGGGGTTCCTACTCTCCAAGTGGTATCCAAACCACACAGTAGAATGCAGAAGAAAACATAAACATGTAATCTAGAAAATAAATTAAACCTTGTGCTGCTACGTTGCTTTAGTCGTGTCCGACTCTCTGCAATCCTATGGACCATAACCCACCAGGATGCTCTGTCCATGGGATTGTCCAGGCAAGAACACTGCAGTGGGTTGCCACAATGCCTCCAAAGGATCTTCCTGACCCAGGGATCGAACCCACATCTCCTGTGGCTCTTGCATTCCAAGCGGATTCTTTACTGCTGAACCACAAGGAAGTCCAAATTAAGCCTTACTACAAATTAATAAACTGTGGAAAGTTCTGAAAGAGATAGGAATACCAGACCACCAGACCTGCTTCTTGAGAAACCTGTATGCAGCTCAGGAAACAACAGTTAGAACTGGACATGGAACAACAGACTGGTTCCAAATAGGAAAAGGAGTATGTCAAGGCTGTATCTTGTCACCTTGCTTATTTAACTTATATGCAGAGTACATCATGAGAAACACTGGGCTGGAGGAAGCACAAGCTGGAATCAAGATTGCCAGGAGAAATAACAATAACCTCAGATATGCAGATGACACCACCCTTATGGCAGAAAGTGAAGAAGAGCTAAAGAGTCTCTTGATGAAAGTGAAAGAGGAGAGTGAAAAAGTTGGCTTAAAGCTCAACATTCTAAAAGCTAAGATCATGGTATCTGGTCCCATCACTTCATGGAAAATAGATGGGGAAACAGTGGAAACAGTGGCTGACTTTATTTTGGGGGGCTCCAGTATCACTGCAGATGGTGGTTGCAGCCATGAAATTAAAAGATGCTTACTCCTTGGAAGGAAAGTTATGAACAACCTAGACAGCATATTAAAAAACAGAGACATTGCTTTGCCAGCAAAGGTCCATTTAGTCAAAGCTATGGTTTTTCCAGTAGTCATGTATGGATGTGAGAGTTGGACTATAATGAAAGCTGAGCACTGAAGAATTGATGCTTTTGAACTGTGGTGTTGGATAAGACTCTTGAGAGTCCCTTGGACTGCAAGGAGATCCAACCAGTCCATCCTAAAGGAGATCAGTCCTGGGTGTTCATTGGAAGGACTGATGTTGAAGCTGAAGCTACAATATTTTGGCCACCTGATGCAAAGAGATGACTTATTTGAAAAGACCCTGAAGCTGGGAAAGATTGAGGGCAGGAGGAAAGGGGGCAACAGAGGATGAGATGGTTGGATGGCATCACTGACTCAATGGGTATGAGTTTGGGTAAACTCTGGGAGTTGGTGATGGACAGGGAGGCCTGGCATGCTGCGGTTCATGGGGTCGCAAAGAGTCAGACACAACTAAGCGACTGAACTGAACCGAACTGAACAATTAATATTGGTTTCTCCCAAGCACATTTTATCCTGCTCACATTGGTCATATATAATCTAGGGTAAAAGATGCAACTTGGAGGGAAAAAAGGAATTTCATAGTTTGGGGACAGTTGACAAAGGCACTCTGAACTCCTTCCTTTGAAAATAATAGTTTGGTGTGTCTGCTTTTTAGGAGATTTATAGCAATCATCTTAATAGTAGAATATTATAATGTATGTATTAGTGTTAATGCCACAACAAATCACCACAAACTTAGCTGCTCAAAGAACATACATTTGTTTTCTTACAGTTCTTCAGGTCAGAGGTCCTACATAAGTCCCTCAGGGATAAAGTCAAGACATCAGCTGGCTGAGTTCCTTTCTGGAGGTACTGTAGAACAACCTGTTTCCTTGCTCATTTGGGTATTGCTGGCATATTTCAGTTCCTCATGGTTGTATCACTGTGATCTCCATTGTCTTGCTAATTGGCAACTGAGGGCTATTCTCAGCTTCTAGAAGCTGCCCTACTCCTTGTCTCATGACACTTTTCCTCTGTCTTCAAAACCAGCAACAAGGCAAGCCCCTGTCATGTTTTGAATCTCTATTCCCTTCTCTCTCCTTGCATCTCTCTTATCCATTCTTCCATCTTCCATTTCCATTTTTAAGAATTCATGTGATTACAATGGTCCCACCTTGATATTCTAGGATAATCAATCCCCCCATTTTAATGCCCCCTTCATCTTAAAGTTATATGGCAAAAGTTCCTTTTGCCAAATAAGATAACATACTAAGAATTCTGGGGATTATTTGAAGGACCATTATTCTGTCTACCACACTTTGAAATTGTTTTGTGTGATACAGAAGTTCACCTGCAACCTTGTGTGTGTGTGTGTGTGTGCTCAGTCACTCAGTTGTGTCCAACTTTTTGTAACCTCATGGACAATGGCCTGCCAGGCTCCTCTGCACATGGGACTTTCCAGGCAAGAATATTGAGCTGTTTGCTTTTCCAGGGAATCTTCCTGATTCAGGGATCGAACCCACATCTCTTATATCTCCTGCACTGGCAGGTGATTCTTTACCACTGTGCCACCTGTGACATTTTGTGTCACAAAGATGTTGACCTGGAACCTTGCACCATAATAAATAAATGTTAAAAATAAAAAATTACCTAACTTTTAAAATATCTACACAATGAAGTTTTTGCCCATTATTTTAAAATATTAAAATATTCCATCTTCAAATCGCAAAAACAGCTACTGATTGACATTGGCAAAGACTGAAATTCCCTGGGTGAATTTCAATAAAATTTTAGTATATTTGATAAATGAAGTTTAAGTGCTAGTAAATGATTTAATAGTATACCAGCCAGGCACTTCTGCCATTTGCATTGACTAAGCATTGAGATTAAAAGGCACTTACTCCTTGGAAGAAAAGTTATGACCAACCTAGATAGCATATTCAAAAGCAGAGACATTACTTTGCCGACTAAGGTCTGTCTAGTCAAGGCTATGGTTTTTCCTGTGGTCATGTATGGATGTGAGAGTTGGACTGTGAAGAAGGCTGAGCGCCAAAGAATTGATGCTTTTGAACTGTGGTGTTGGAGAAGACTCTTGAGAGTCCCTTGGACTTCAAGGAGATCCAACCAGTCCATTCTAAAGATCATCCCTGGGATTTCTTTGGAAGGAATGATGCTAAAGCTGAAACTCCAGTACTTTGACCACCTCATGCAGAGTTGACTCATTGGAAAAGACTGATGCTGGGAGGGATTGGGGGCAGGAGGAGAAGGGGACAACAGAGGATGAGATGGCTGGATGGCATCACTGACTCGATGGAC
>SJYQ01000622.1:319999-367227 GCA_006410935.1 Redunca redunca | reverse complement strand
TGTTTATGCATAAATGGTCTTACATTGCTTTCTATGACTTTAAGTAGTTTGGATTCTGTAATGAGAAGGGGCATTACAGAATATTATCCAGCCTTTTCCTTGCGGCACACATTGGTAGATGCCTACCCAAAAAGTCATTCATTTCCTTCTTGCTGATGTTGTTCAGGCTTTGAGCACACACATGCTCCGTGGGATCCTTCCAAGTTCCAGCACTTGACAACTGAACAGTCTAAACCAGTGGTTCTCTTTAGAGGTGGTACCAACCCTTAGCAGGCATTTGGGAGACCTGTGGGCATGTTTTCATTGCCACAATAATAGGAGATGCGGCTTATCAACCAGTGCTAGTGGTCTATGAGTGGGACATTCCCCACTCATAGTGAATGGGACATTCCCGCACAGTGAATAATTTTATACGTCCTTTACGATTTTTGAGCATGCCGAAGTTTTACCTAGTGAAAAATAAAACAAAACTGGCTTTAATGTTCTGAGCCCAGAATCTAAACTACAGTTCTTTGTATGGTTTTAACACACACTGACCTCAGAAAATCTAATTCTCACATAATATGAAAGAAAAGTTAAACTTGCTCAGGCTCTGAAATTCTAGTTGATAGTAAAACCATTTCCCTAGACATTTAAAAAATATTTTTAAATTGGAGGATAATTGCTTTACAAATATTGTGTTGATTTCCGCCATATATCAATATGAATCAGCCATAAGTATACATGGGCCCCCTTCCTCTTGAACCTCTCCCCACTCCACCCCACCCCACTCCTCTAAATTGTCACAGAGCACTGAGTTGAGCTCCCTGTTCCTGTACAAAACTTCCCACTAGTTATCTGTTTTCCATATGGTGGTGAATACATGTCAGTGCTGCCCTCTCAATTTGTCCCACCCTCTCCTTCCCCTGCTGAGTCTAAAATCTGTTCTCTATGTCTGTGTTGCTATTTCTGCCTTGTAAATATGTTCATCAGTATCGTTTTTCTAGACTCCATATATATGCCTTAATATACCAAATTTGTTTTTCTCTGACTTTCTTCCCTCTGTTTAACAGGCTCTAGGTTCCTCCATCTCACTAGAACTGACTCAAATGCATTCCTTTTTGTGGCTGAGTAATATTCCATTGCATATATCCTTAGACATTTTGGCATTTCATTTCTAATTCAAAAATTGAAATGGAAGTACAAACTAATTTGCCCTAGTATGCTCTTGGAAGAAGGGCAAGCAGCATCAATGATGCAAATGAGGAGAATACAAGGGGCACTGTGCAGACATGGTGGCAAAATCCATGAATCTGGTGCAAGAATCTTAAGACCGCAGACAGACTTGAGACCGAATACTCGTGACAGAAGCAGTCTATGACTGGGATGCATGTGCCAGAGACAATCCAGTACCAATGCACACAGACCTCAAAGAACAGAGTGGACTATGTTAGGAATCCAGGTTGTTCGGACAGAGACTGAAAATTCAAGTCATTTACAAATACAGTGATGAGAGGTTTGAAATTCAAGAGGCAGTCTATGAAGCACAGAACAGAAAATTAAACAAGACTATTAAGAACCAGAGCATCGTAAGCCCATTCACGGGAGACTAAACAGAGGTTATAATGTGGACAATGGGTGTGGACAATAACAGAAACAAGGACATTATAACAATCCTTTATTTCAACCACAGTATCAGGAACTGTTCTCCACATCTATAATCCATTTCTACTCTGGATTTTTTTTTTTTACATATTGGCAAAGTAACCCTAATAAAGTCATTTTTCCTCTCAACTAGGAAAGGTTAAATGAATCATAGTTAGACTAACAAATGAATTTCATCTGTCATGGTTGTACATGCGTGCTATGTCACTTCAGTCATGTCCGACTCTTTGTGACCTTATGCATCGTCGCCCACCAGGCTTCTCTGTCCATGGGACTCTCCAGGCAAGAATACTGGCACGGATTGCCATCCCCTCCTCCAGGGGATCTTCCCAACCTAGGGATCAAACCTGCCTCTCTTATGTCTCCTGCATTGGTACATGGATTCTTTATCACCGAGCCACAGGGGAAGCGCCCCCGTCAAGGTTAATTTGGGAAGAAATGCCTGACTTGCCATTTGTTATTTACATTCTTTACTATTCTATTTCTGACCACCCACAAAATTCTTAGCACACACTAGTCTCATCAAACCTGAGTGATCTATTTTCTTCTTCCCCCATGTATTCTCTTCACCTCTGGAATGTCACTCATTCCAACTGCACTCCACGTGTGTAGTGATCCTATGTAATGATCCTTTTGTTCCAGACCTCTGACACTAGAGACAGAACAAAAAGATAAAGTCCCCGACTAAATGAAGACAGTCAAAGAAGCAGGGAGTTAAAATGTGGATAATGTAGCTTAGAGCAGAACAAAGAAAAGATGCTGGGAGCAAACAGAGTAGCGACTAATTGCCTGCCTACATTCATTAACATTAATTCATTCAACTACTACATATAAAACAACCACAAATGCCAAGCCATGGTTTAAAATTGGTTATGTTGAAAAGAAGACTTGATTTGTGTTTTCTCTGGCTAACCTTATTCCCAGCCCTCCCCCTCTAACTGGTTCTCAGATGTGAATGTGCGTCTGGACCACCTGGGGCGCTTGATCAAATACAAATCACTGACATAACACCTCAGAGGTTTGAATTCAGGCCATCAGGATAGTCCTGAGGGTCGGGAGGTTAGCAGGCAGTCCAGGTGGTTCTGATTCGGGGATCTGACTTTGAGAAAGGCAGCATTAGAACATCATTCTCACAGTGTGCTCATTGGAGCATCCATATTGGCATCACCTGCAGGCTTGTTTAGAACTACAACTGCCTCACTTCCACCCCAATCCTATTGAATCAGGAACTCAGGTTCAACATCTTACTTTAATAAGCCCTCTAAGTGTTCTGATGGATATTTAGAATCACACCCTGGAGTGAAGGACTGCCTGAAGCCTGTGAAACAGATCATACAGCTCTGCCTGAGATATTGGCAAAGTGAAACACTTATTACACAGCAGAAATAATATTTCTGCACCTACATCAGGGAACACACTCTGTGTCTTTACATATTGCCAAATTCCATTTTCCATGGCAAACACAAACTGGCAACCAGAATGCCTAGTTAGGACAAGGATTTATCCTGTATCTCAGATTCAAGTATTTGAAAGAGACCCACTGCTCCAGACTCAAGGACTAACAAAGCCTTGGTATTCAGACAGGTCACAGCTGGCCAAGTTCTATGTAATGGAGTATATCATTTCATCCCAGCAATTGACCCACCTGAGAAGTACCCTATAATTTTTCCCAGTGCGTGCCTGGAGCAGGACTTTTCACATAAAGGGGAAGCTATAAATGGACTTAGTGGTAGTTCGGTAAATGTTTAAAACAATCAAAGAGCTTAGACTAAGAGCAAAATTTTAGCTACAAAAGTATTCCTTGTCAAAAAGAAACAAATAAAAGCTACTCAAATGAAATACCTAATGCCCTGACACATTTTCTAAAATATAAATTACTCAGTGATCTTTTTATCCATTTCAGAGAATATAATTCCTAACATAAGATTGAAAATCATCATTGTGAAGTTTGTCAATTCACACACACACACACACACACTTTCCTTCCTTAATTTCCATGCAGTCTCTCTTGTCATGACTATAAAGGTCAATATATAGAAACTCTTCTCTAAAAATGTACCTATGAAAATATGCTATTAAGCACACTATAGAAAATATGATCAGTGATGAAGAGATTTTTCACCAGTTGTATATTTTAATATATTCTTGGTTCATATCCCAGAACTGATGATTTGAACCCAAGAAAGGAAGAACCAAAAATTCATATTAGAAAGGCGTGAGTGCATGTTCAGTCATATTTGATTCTTTGTGACTCTATGGACTGTAGACCACCAGGCTCCTCTGTCCACGGGATTTCTCAGGCAAGAATACTGAAATGGATTGCCATTTCCTACTCCAGGGGATCTTCCTGTGCCAGGGATAGAGCCCACATCCCCTGAGTCTCCTACATTGGCAGGCAGATTCTTTAACCCTGCACCACCCAGAAAACCCACTGGAAAGGTATGATTTTAGTTTAAGGCCAATAGATTAAGGCAGAGATTCTGATGTTTTAATATAGATCAGAACTTCCTGAGGAGCTTATAAAACAGACCTCTGAGTCCCACTGAAAAGTTTCTGATTCAGTGGGACTAAGACAAGACCAAGAGTTTGTATTTCTAACAAGTTTCACAAACTTCAAGAATGACTATTTTGAAGAACAGTAGATGTAAGAGATCTCACCATTCAAAAAGGGCTAGTTGGAGAGGCCAAAACTCAAAGAAATGCAGGTTAACCCAAAAGCATATGGAAGTTTTAAATAATGCCAAGATGACTTTCCTTGGTACCAGCACCCCTATAACAGGCCCAGATGCCATATTCCCTAGGATATGTTCTCCTACCTCACAGGGGCAATATAGTGCTCAGTCAACTTTACCTCATTTATCTCATGGAAATAAACATTCCATGACCTATTCATATTAAATTTACATAAAACATGGGAGGGGAATGTATGAAATTCACAACTATTCATACATGCTCATCAAAATGAAAAGTCTCTTTCAGAGAAGAAGCTAAGATGTTGAAATTAATTATAAATAAGAAATATTACATTAAAAATGATAAATATCACAGTGATAACATTTGGAGATCAATGCAGCTCAAAATAACTACAGGTTTAGAATAGTCTATTCTATTATTGACTCAAATGATTTTTAAAAGTACTTAACTCATTCTTTCACCAAATACTAATCTTATATTTAAATGACTTGACAATTTACTTGATACAGACATAACAGAATTTTCTTTGAAAAAATTCAAAACAAACTCATTTCCTCCCCGTCCCCCATCTGCCAAAAAAAACTAGTTAAGCTAAATTAAAAGAAGACTTTTTTGTTACTAACAGTTTGGTAGTTTGGTAGGCAGAAAGGAAATCTGAATAGAACCTGTTCTGTGAAAAGACTGCATATTACAGAGAACTATAAGAAAAAGGTGGGGGGGGCCTTGTTTCATGATAGCCTATCTCAGTTCAGTGGCTAGCACATTGCTTCAGAGTTTGCAAAAAAAAAAAAAAATGTCCCACGTTACTGATCCTATCTTGCAAATGTCCAAAGCCTTGGTTGCATTTTTCTCAAATTTAATAACCCGTATGCCATCCCCTCCCCATTTTCATTTGTGCATGGCTGGCCAGTGTTACTGCCAGTCATTTCCTGAGCAGGAAGCATTAAGGTTTAAGAATTTTTAGATGTTAAGTTTCTTTCGTTTCTCTTGAAAGATATAACTGAAAAGATCATCAGGCCTGGATTAATTCTGCACTTAATATCTATAAAACCAACCAATTTTATTCTTTCATTCATTTATTATTTAGATTCTGTGTGGTTTCAAAAAGGATTTGTGCAGTTCACCATAAAAGATATAGAAGCAATAAAACCATTAAATCCACTTTTAAGAACAAATGTCAAATAAAGCAGGCTGAGAGATGACAGTTTTACCAGAAGACTTAAGTTACAAATGCCTACTGTCTGGAACACAAAAGTTAGTGTCATGCTTACAGCAAGCCAAAGAAAAGCGTGACAACAGCAAAACCACAGTGAGTGGCAAGTTTTGATTTGCTAATTTCATGAAGTATATCATACAATAGTTCATAGGGAAAGCAAAATTTCTCCAGCACTCAACCTTAAGGGAAAAAATATTCAACAGTTCTTTACATAACCCTGGAATCAACAAATAGGTAGTAGCTATAGCATTTTTTCATCAAAGACATAGAACTCTGCTCCATACAAGTCATATGATATCAGTTCTCAATAAGGCAGGGGGAGAAAGATGAACCAGCGTTAATCACTTACCAAGTAAAGGTGAACTTCATATTCTGTTAAACACTATATTCAACACTAACAACAGGTGGGGGAAGTGGCATATAGAGTTGTTAATTGGCTCAAAGTCTTGAAACTATTATTAATAGTTGTACCAATTAATATGAATTGAAGTTTGTCCAAATCCAAAACATGCGCTTTTCTTTCACTATTCATTTGTTCAGCTAAAATAACTTAGATCGGTGATGTCATTTTCTTATGAAAAACTGAGCTGTAGGAATAGAGCTTAAGAGAGATGAATGAGTAACACATCCTACTCTTTCATTGATCAATTGTCTCAGTCTGGAGTTTGAAGTTCATTGAAGTTCAGGATTGAAGTAGACAGTCTTGGGTTGATGATGGAAATCTGGATTTTCAGAGCTGCCCAGAAAATGTATTTGTTAAATGTTTGAAGTGAAAGTGAAAGTCGCTCAATTGTGTCCAACTCTTTGCAACCCCATGGACTATACAGTCCATGGAATTCTCCAGGCCAGAATACTGGAGTGGGTAGCCTTTTCCTTCTCCAGGGGATCTTCCCAACCCAGGGATCAAACCCAGGTCTCCTTCATTGCGTGTGGATTCTTTACCAGCTGAGCCGCAAGGGAAGCCCAAGAATACTGGAGTGGGTGTTAAATGCTTTGTGCCAGGCACTATTGGAGATGCTCTGGATATGATGTCGATCTAGCTCAACACGATAGCCAAGATGAGTCCACTACAAAACACATCTCCAGAAAATGAACTGGTCAATCTGTTGGATAGTATTTTAGCATTGATATTTGGATACTGAAAACTATCTGCCAAAAGTGATGATTGTGCTTTTGACACAAGTGATAATGAGCTCTTCAGTCTTGTAGTTATGACCAATATACTGAATTGCTCGTGATGTCCCTCCATGATTGAAATATAAAGTCAGCAGGAACAATGCCTGCTACTCTGTTTGTTATGCCAGAAAAGCATGTGTTGAATCCATTTAAAATCTGAATCACATAGTCTACATATGAGTTTTAAAGGGGAGATTTGAGAAAATCTTTAATGACATTAAGGATGATTAAGCTTGCTGAAAGAGTAATTGTGGTTTTGGACCGTGAATTTTAAATCATTAAAACTAGGCTCAAAAACATCTTTATTAGTCAAAATAGGAACCATTACAATCAACATATTTCTGCCAACAAGAAATATGTTTGCTTATTCCTGAAGCATAAAAACCCTTGCTTTGGGATTCAGTGAACCCTTAGAAAGCATTTTCTGCCTCCTGCTGGTTATGGAAGCATTTTCCCTGCAAAAAGTTCTCAAGATGCTTGAAGAAGTGTTAGTTAGTTGGCAAGAGGTCAGGTGAATATGATGAACGAGGCAAAACTTCAAAGCCCAATTCATTCAACTTTTGAAGCATTGGTTGTGTGACATGTGGTCAGGCATCATTGTGGAGAACAATCAGGCCTTTTCTGTTGACCAATGCCAGCTGCAGGAGTTGAAGTTTCTGATGCATCTCATTGATTTTCTGAGTATACTTCTCAGATGTAGTGGCTTCACCAAGATTCAGAAAGCTGTAGTGGATCGGATGGGCAGCAGACCACCAAACAATGACCATGACCATTTTTGGGGGGTTGCAAGTTTGGCTTTGGGAAGTGCTTTAGAGCTTCTTCTTGGTCCAGCCACTGAACTGGCCATTGCCAGTTGTCGTATAAAATCCACTTTGAGTAGCATGTCACAATCTGATCAAGAAATGGTTCATTGCTTTTGTGTAGGATAAGAAAAGATAACCTTTCAAAAGAACAAATTTTTTGATTTTCAGTCTGCAAAGATTGAAGACAGGAGGAGAAGGGGATGACAGATAATGAGAGGGTTGGATGACTCACTGGATATGAGTTTGAGCAAACTCTCCGGGAGGTGGTGAAGGACAGGGAAGCCTGGAGTGCTGCAGTCCATGGGGTCACAAAAAATCAGACACAACTTAGTGACTGAGCAACAACACGAGGCACCCACGTATGTGAGGGTTTTCACCTTTTCAATTTGCTTTAAATGCTGAACAACCACAGAACAGCCAACAGTGAGTTCTTCAGCAACTTCTTGTGTAGTTATAAGAGGATCACATTAATGATCCTCTCGGTTGGTTGCTGTCACCTTCCAATGCCAGCCAATGCACTCCTCATCTTCAAGGCTTTCATCTCTTTTGCAAAACTTCTTGAAGTACCACAGCACTGTACTTTTATTAGTGGTTCCTGGGCCAAATGCCTTATGTATGTTGCGAGTTATCTTTGCTGCTTTATGAACCATTTTGAATTCAAATAAGAAAATCACTTGAATTTGCTTTTGGCCTACATCATTCCCCTAGTTAAAAATAAATATAAAATAAACAGCAAGTAATAAGTCATTAGCAACAAAAAAATAACAAAATGAGAAATGCACATTAAAATAATGGACAGCATAACATTTATTTAAGAATGCATTCCAGTATCTAATAGCAAAGTTCAAAATGTAAAAACAGAATTATTTTTGCATCAACCATCACTTCATGGGAAATAGATGGGGAAACAGTGGAAACAGTGTCAGACTTTATTTTTTGGGGGCTCCAAAATCACTGCAGATGGTGTTGCAGCCATGAAATTAAAAGATGCTTACTCCTTGGAAGGAAAGTTATGAACAACCTAGATAGCATATTCAAAAGCAGAGACATTACTTTTCCAACAAAGGTCCGTCTAGTCAAGGCTATGGCTTTTCCAGTGGTCATGTATGGATGTGAGAGTTGGACTGTGAAGAAAGCTGAATGCCGAAAAATTGATGCTTTTGAACTGTGGTGTTGGAGAAGACTTTTGAGAGTCCCTTGGACTGCAGGGAGATCCAACCAGTCCATCCTAAAGGAGATCAGTCCTGGGTGTCCTTTGGAAGGACTAATGCTGAAGCTGAAACTCCAATACTTTGGCCACCTTATGCAAAGAGTTGACTCATTGGAAAAGACCCTGATGCTGGGGGGAATTGGGGGCAGGAAGAGAAGGGGACAACAGAGGATGAAATGGCTGGATGACATCACAAACTTGATGGACATGAGTTTGAGTGAACTCCGGGAGTTGGTGATGGACAGGGAGGCCTGGTGTGCTCCGATTCATGGGATCACAAAGAGTTGGACATGACTGAGTGACTGAACTGAATTGAACTGAAATAAATTTTGTTCTGTCCTGAGCATATTTTCCCCATTCAACTTCTGGAAGTGTTTCCACTTTAAGAGGAAGACTGCAGTATAGAATCTATATCACTTTCCCAGAGTCTCTTACTCTGTGGAATCAATGGCTTGTTACAAATCAGTAATGCAGTAAAAACTCTTAAGACTTAAATTTTGTTTAATCACTATTTTCACTTATGTGAAAAAGAATATAACAGTAATCAATAACAGGACAGGCATGACTTCTGCCTGCCTGTTCCTTCTTTATAAAGGAAGGTAATTAATACTGCTTGAATACCTACTAAGCACCATGCTTATATTAGGACCAGATGCTGTGTTAAGTGTATAATAAATCAGCACAAAACACACACAAAAGATTTAAGTATTTTCATTTTGCACTTGAGAAATCCTAGACTGAGTACTTCAGCAAAGGGTAACAGTACAACTTTTATCTAAGAATCATTACTGTGAGGCCTTGGGCAAGCTTTTAACAATCTTAGCCTTAGTCCTTTTATATGGAATGCCGGCAACACATGCATATCTTGGAAATAGTGTAAGTTTCATTCCAGTTCACCATAAAAAAAAAAAAGTCACACAGATTTTCTGGCTTCCCGGTGCCTACAAAAGTTGTGTTTACACTATACTGTAGTCTCTTAAGTGTGCAATAGTATTGTGTCTAAAAATAAATATCTCAATTTTAAAATATTTTAGTGCTAAAAAATGCTAACTCCAATGATCATGAAGTGAATCATAATCTTTTAGTTGGTGGAAGCTCTTGTCTCGACATTGATGACTGCTGACTGCTCAGGGTGGTGGCTGCTGAAGATTGAGGGGCTATGGAAATTTCTCAAAGTGAGACAACAATGAAGTTTGCCACATCAACAGACTTTCTTTCACAAATCATTTATTCATAGTATACAAGGCAGTTTCATAACATTTAACCCACAGTAAAACTTCTTTCAAAATTGGAGTCAATCCTCTCAAACCCTGCCACTGCCTTTTCACCTATGTTTACACTTCAGTTCAGTCGCTCAGTCATGTCCGCCTCTTTGCGACCCCATGGACTATAGCACACCAGGCTTCCCTGTCCATCACAACTCCCAAAGCTTACTCAAACTCATGTCAAGTCAGTGATGCCATTCAACCATCTCATCCTCTGTTGTTCCCTTCTCCTCCTGCCTTCAATCTTTCCCAGCATCAGGGTCTTTTCCAAGGAGTCAGTTCTTCGCATTAGGTGGCCAAAGTATTGGATTTTCACCTTCAGGATCAATCCTTTCAATGAATATTCAGGAATGATTTCCTTTTGGATGGACTGCTTGGATCTCCTTGGAGTCCAAGGGACAACACCACAGTTCAAAAGCATCAGTTCTTTGGTACTCATCTTTCTTTATAGTCCAACTCTCACATCCATACATGACTACTCAAAACACCATAGCTTTGACTAGACAAACCTTTGTCAGCAGAGAAATGTTTCTGCTTCTTAATATGCTGTCTAGGTTGGTCATAGCTTTTCTTCCAAGGAGCAAAGGTCTTTTAATTTCATGGCCACAGTCACCATCTGCAGTGATTTCAGAGCCCCCCAAAATAAAGTCTGTCACTGTTTCCATTGTCTCCCCATCTATTTGCCATGAAGTGATGGGACCAGATGCCATGATCTTAGTTTTCTGAATGTTGAGTTTTAAGCCAACTTTTTCACTCTCCTCTTTTACTTTCATTGAGAGGCTCTTTAGTTCTCTGCTTTCTGCCATAAGGGTGATGTCATCTGCATATCTGAGGTTATTGATATTTTCCCCAGCAATCTTGATTACAGCTTGTGCTTCATCCAGCCTGCCATTTTGCATGATATATTCTTCATATAATTTAAATAAGCTGAGTGACAATATACACTCCTTTTCCTATTTGGAACCAGTCTGTTGTTCCATGTCCAGCTCTAACTGTTGCTTCCGGACCTACATACAGATTTCTCAGGAGGCAGGTCAGGGGTTCTGGTACTCCCATCACTTGAAGAATTTTCCACACTTTGCTGTGATCCACACAGTCAAAGACTTTGGCATAGTCAATAAAGCAGAAGTAGAAGTTTTTCTGAAACTGTCTTGCTTTTTCTATGATCCAGTGGATGTTGGAAATTTAATCTCTGATTCCTCTGCCTTTTGTAAATCCAGCTTGAACATCTGAAAGTTCATGGTTCACATATTATTGAAGTCTGGGTTGGAGAATTTTGAGCATTACTTTGCTAGCATGTGAGATGAGTGCAATTGTGCGGTAGTTTGAGCATTCTTTGGCATTGCCTTTCTTTGGGATTGGAATGAAAACTGACCTTTTCCACTCCTGTGCCCACTGCTGAGTTTTCCAAATTTGCTGGCATATTGAGTGCAGCACTTTCACAGCATCATCTTTTAGGATTTGAAATAGCTCAACTTGAATTCCATCACCTCCACTAGCTTTGTTCATAGTGATGCTTCCTAAGGCCTACTTAACTTTGCATTCCAGGATGTCTGACTCTAGGCCAGGGATCA
The DNA here is from genome assembly GCA_006410935.1 of Redunca redunca. Lineage (NCBI taxonomy): Eukaryota > Metazoa > Chordata > Mammalia > Artiodactyla > Bovidae > Redunca > Redunca redunca. Next base: position 355,645 of record SJYQ01000622.1, on the reverse strand, counting down.
CACCACTGTGGTTATCTGGGTCATGAATATCTTTTTTGTATACTTCTTCTGTATATTCTTGCCACCTCTTCTTACTAGTTTCTGCTTCTGTTAGGTCCATGCCATTTCTGTCCTTTATTGTGCCCATCTTTGCATGAAATGTATCACCATTTTTCTTGAAGAGATATCTAGTATTTCCCATTCTATTGTTTTCCTCTACTTCTTTGCACTGATCACTGAGGAAGGCTTTATTATATCTCCTTGCTATTTTTTGGAACTCTGCTTTCAAATGGGTATATCTTTCCTTTCCTCCTTTGCCTTTCATTTCTTTTCTTTTCTCAGCTATTTGTAAGGGACTTCCCTGGTGGCTCAGACAGTAAAGCATCTGTCTACAATGCAGGAGACCTGGGTTCAATCCCTGAGTTGGGAAGATCCCCTGGAGAAGGAAATGGCAATCCACTCCAGTACTATTGCCTGGAAAATCCCATGGACAGAGGAGCCTGGTAGGCTACAGTCTGTGGGGTCACAAAGAGTCGGACACAATGAGCAACTTCACTTCACTTCTTCTCAGATAACCATCTTGACTTTTTGCACCTTTTTTCCCTTGGGGATGGTCTTGATCCCTGCCTCCTGTACAATGTCACGAACCTCATTCCATAGTTCTTCAGGCATTCTGTCTATCAGATCTAGTATCCTGAATCTATTTGTCACTTCTACTATATAATCGTAAGGGACTTGATTTAGGTCATACCTGAATGGCCTAGTGGTTTTCCCTACTTTCTTCAGTTTAAGTGTGAATTTGGCAATAAGGAGTTCATGATCTGAGCCACAATCAGCTCCCGGTCTTGTTTTTGGTAACTGTATAGAGCTTGTCCATCTTTGGCTGCAAAGAATACAATTAATCTGATTTCGTTATTGACCATCTGGTGATGTCCATGTACAGAGTCTTCTCTTCTGTTGTTGGAAAAGGGTGTTTGTCATGGCCAGTGCATTCTCTTGACAAAAGTCTATTAGCCTTTGCCTTGCTTCATTTTGTACTCCAAAGCCAAATTTGCCTGTTACTCCAGGTGTTTCTTGACTTCCCACCATTGCATTCCATTCCCCTATAATGAAAAGGACATCTTTGGGGGGTGTTAGTTCTCAAAGGTCTTATAGGTATTCATAGAACCATTCAACTTCACCTTCTTCAGCATTACTGGTTGGGGCATAGACTTGGATTACTGTTATATTGAATGTAAACTACTTTTACATTATATTTTAAATCCTTTGTTGCCATTTCAACATTCTTCAAAGAAAATCACCAGGAGTAGCTACCTTCTCAAGAAACTACTTTTTTTTCTCATGCCTAAGAAGCAATTCCTCATCTGTTAAAGTTTTATCATGAGATGGTAGCAATTCACTCACATCTTCAGGCTTCACTTCTAATTCTAGTTCTCCTGCTTTTTCACTGCAAGAATCTGCAGTTCCTCCCTCCACTGAAGTCTCAAACCCTTCAAAGTTATCCAGGAGGGTTAGAATCAACTTCCTCTAAACTCCTGTTTAATTGATATTCTGACCTTTCCCCATGAATCACAAATATTCTTAATGACAACTAGAATAGTGAATCCTTTCCAGAAGGTTTGCAATCTACTTTTCCCAGATCCACCAGAAAAATCACTGTTTATGGCAGCTCTGTCCTTTCAAAATGTCTTAAATAATAAGACTTGAAAGTGGAAATCATTCCTCGGTCCATGACCTCCATAATGGATGCTGTGCTAGCAGGCATGAAAACAACATCAATTTCACTGTACATCTCTATCAGAGCTCTTGGGTGACAGATGCCTTGTCAATGAGCAGTAATATGTCAAAAGGAATCTTTCTTGAGCAGTGGGTCTCAACAGTGGGCTTAAATTATTTAGTAAACCATATCATGAATAGATGTGCTGCCATGCAGGCTTTGTTTTTTCATATATAGAGCACAAACAGAGTAGATTTAGCATCATTCTTAAGGGCCCTAGGATTTCCAGAATGGTAAACAAGCATTGGTTTCAACTTAAAGTCACTGGGTATATTAACCCCTAACAAGACTGTTAGGCTGTCCTTTGAAGCTTTGAAGTCAGGCATTGACTTCTCCTCTCTAGCTATGAAAATCCTAAATGGAATCTTCTAATAGAAGGCTGCTTTGACAATGCTAGAAATCTGTTGCTCAGTGTTACCGCCTTCATTACTCATCTTAGGTCATCTGGATAACTACCTGCAGCTTCTACATCAGTACTTGCTACTTCACCTTGCACTTTTATGTTAAGATGATGGCATCTTTTCTTAAACCTCATGAACCTACCTCTGCCAGCATCAAACTATTTAACTTATATGCAGAGTACATCATGCGAAATACCAAGCTAGATGAAGCAGAAGCTGGAATCAAGATAGCTGGGAATATCAATAACCTCAGATACACAGATGACACCACCTTTATGGCAGAAAGCGAAGAAGAACTAAAAAGCCTCTTGATGAAAGTAAAAGAAGAGAGTGAAAAAGGTGGCTTAAAACTCAACATTCAGAAAACTAAGATCATGGCATCTCATCCCATCACTTCATGGCAAATAGATGGGGAAACAGTGGAAACAGTGGCAGACTTTATTTTGGGAGGCTCCAAAATCACTGCAGAGGGTGACTGTGGCCATGAAATTAAAAGATCCTTGCTCCTTGGAAGAAAAGCTATGACCAACCTAGACAGCATATTAAAAAACAGAGACATTATTTTGCCAACAAAGGTCCATCTAGTCGAAGCTGTGATTTTTTTTGAGTAGTCATGTATGGATATGAGAGTTGGACTATAAAGATAGCTGAGTGCCAAATAACTGATGCTTTTGAACAGTGGTGTTGGAGAAGACTCTTGAAAGTCCCTTGGACTGCAAGGAGATCAAGCCAGTCAATCCAAAAGGAAATCATTCCTGAATATTCATTGGGAGGACTGATGTTGAAGCTGAAAATCCAATACTTTGGCCACCTGATGTGAAGAACTGACTCCTTGGAAAAGACCCTGATGCTGGGAAAGGTTGAAGGCAGGAGGAGAAGGGAACAACAGAGGATGACATGGTTGGATGGCATCACTGACTCGATGGACATGAGTTTGAGCAAGCTTCGGGAGTTGGTGATGGACAGGAAAGCCTGGCATGCTGCAGTCCATGGGGTTGCAAAGAGTCGGACACGATTGAGTGACTGAACTGAATTGACTGACTCTTTGGCAGTTTCCTCATTTCTCTCAGCATTTGTAGAATTGAAGGAACTTAAGACCTTGCTCTGGATTAGGTTTTGGCTTCAGGGAATGTTGTGGCTGGCTAAATCTTCTATCCAGACCAGTAAAACTTCTTCCATACCAGGAATAAAAATGTTTCATTTTCTTATCATTCATGTGTTCACTGGAGTAGTGATTTTAATTTCCTTCAAGAACTTTTCCTTTGCATTCACAACTTGGCTAACTTTTCGGCAAAAGAGGCCTAACTTCTGGCTGATCTCAGCTTATAATGGGCTTCCCTCATAGCTCAGATGGTAAAGAATACACCTACAATGCAGGAGACCCTGGTTTGATTCCTGGGTTGGGAAGATCTCCTGGAGAAGGGATAGGCTACTCTCTCCAGTATTCTTGGGCTTCCCTTGTAGCTCAGCTGGTAAAGAATCTGCCTGCAATGCAGGAGACCTGGGTTTGATCCCTGGATTGGAAAGATCCCCTAGAGAAGAGAAAGGCTACCCACCCCAGTATTTTGACCTGGAGAATACAGTCTGACCTGAGAATACAGTCCATGGGGTCACAAAGAGTTGGACACAACTGAGCAATTTTCACTTTCACTTTCAGCTTATAATGACTTCCTCACCAAGCTTAATCATTTCTAGCTTTTAATTAAAAAGTGTCTCAAGACACTGCTATAAAATCAGTGTACAGCCAACAGGTTTCAGAATGGCCAGGGAATAAAATATTTTTCTATCATTTGTGGTGGAGACAGTTCAGTTCTCTGTGGATATTCATGTGCTCTACTACATTTCCCAGCCTCCCTTGTAGTTCTGTTGGGGCATTTCTGGCCAAGGGATTACAAACAGAAGTGGCAGGTGCCACCGAATGCATTTTGTAGGTATCTTGACCTTCTTCAGAATGAGTTATAGATGTATCGAGTATATAACCAGATAAATATTTACCTTTAGAGAAGATAAACAAAAGAAGAGTTGAATAACATATTCCTGATTAGTACTGGTTTTAGAACTCAGAAAGAAAATGGACATTACTCTTCTTAACCTACTGAAAAATTTCACCTTTGCTAAAATTTTAGCCTTTGAACCCCAACCTCAATAATAGCTTTGCAAAAGAGCAAATTATCACTTAATATATTTTTTGAAGTCTTACACCAGAAGGGCAATGAAATTAAGATAGTGTATTTAAGGAATTGGGTTTCCCTGGTGCTCACATGGTAAAGAATCTACCTTCAATGCAAGAGCCCCAGGTTCAATCCCTGGGTTGGGAAGATCCCCTGGAGAACAGAATATCTACCCACTAATTAGTTGATATCTTAGGAACACTTATATAGATTAAAGTGGAATCCACAAATTGGTGCTTTTCTGACAGAGCATTAAGTAATGCTCAAAATTCTCCAAGCCAGGCTTCAACAATACGTGAACTTCCAGATGTTCAAGCTGGTTTTAGAAAAGGCAGAGGAACCAGAGATCAAATTGCCAACATCCGCTGGATCTTTGAAAAAGCAAGAGAGTTCCAGAAAAACATCCATTTCTACTTTATTGACTATGCCAAAGCCTTTGACTGTGTGGATCACAATAAACTGGAAAATTCTGAAAGAGATGGGGATACCAGACCACCTGACCTGTCTCTTGAGAATTCTGTATGCAGGTCAGGAAGCAACAGTTAGAACTGGACATGGAACAACAGACTGGTTCCAAATAGGAAAAGGAGTATGTCAAGGCTGTATATTATCATCCTGTTTATTTAAGTTATATGCAGAGTACATCATGAGAAATGCTGGGCTGGAGGAAGGACAAGCTGGAACGAAGATTGCCAGGAGAAATATCAATAACCACAAGTATGCAGATGACACCACCTTTATGGCAGAAAGTGAAGCGGAACTAAAGAGCCTCTTGATGAAAGTGAAAGAGGAGAGTGAAAAAGTTGGCTTAAAACCAAACATTCAGAAAACTAATATCATGGCATCTGGGCCCATCACTTCATGACAAATAGATGGGGAAACAATGTCAGACTTTATTTTGGGGGGCTTCAAAATCACTGCAGATGGTGATTGCAGCCATGAAATTAAAAGACACTTAGTCCTTGGAAGGAAAGTTATGACCAACATAGACAGCATATTCAAAAGCAGAGACATTATTTTGTCAACAAAGTTTCGTCTAGTCAAGGCTATGGTTTTTCCTGTGGTCATGTATGGATGTGAAAGTTGGACTGTGAAGAAGGCAGAGCACCGAAGAATTGATGCATTTGAACTGTGGTGTTGGAGAAGACTCTTGAGAGTCCCTTGGACTGCAAGGAGATCCAACCAGTCCATTCTGAAGATCAGCCCTGGGATTTCTTTGGAAGGAATGATGCTAAAGCTGAAACTCTAGTACTTTGGCCACCTCATGCAAAGAGTTGACTCATTGGAAAGACTCTGATGCTGGGAGGGATTGGGGGCAGGAGGAGAAGGGGACGACAGAGGATGAGATGGCTGGATGGCATCACAGACTCAATGGATGTGAGTCTGAGTGAACTCCGGGAGTTGGTGATGGACAGGGAGGCCTGGCGTGCTGAGGTTCATGGAGTTGCAAAGAGTTGGACACGACTGAGCGACTGAACTCAAGTGAACCTAACTGACAGAGCATTATTAACCATACACTGAAAACCACAGATAATTCTGGGACCTTTTACAGCACAATTATTTTGTCAGATATAAGCAATAACTTCATTTAATCTGATTACTACCTCAACCATAATTGCTTTCATAATATTGAGCTACATTTACATTCAGGTTAAGATCATTCAATGAGAAGTCAAGCCTGAACTTTTACGTGCTTCAAGCAAACCAAACACATACTCACATAAACCAATAGAGAAGTTTATCATTACAGAACCAAATCTTAGGTAGGATACATATTTTTGTTAGATAATATTTAGTAGCATAATGAAATCTACTTACTAACTGNTAGTAGCATAATGGAATCTACTTACTAACTGGTATAATTACTTAATAAATCTCTATAAAAAAGCCTGCCTGAGGTATAAGACATAAATGTAACACTAAAGTCATTCTTTTGAAATCTGTTTAAAAGTTAAGTTTTCGTTTATTTAGAACAGCCAACTTTGTGGCTAGGAAAATTATTATTACTATATATACACACATAGCGCATTTGTTATCCAGACATTAGAGTAGCAAAATAAAATCTAGTTACCTAGTCATCTAGTAATATTTTATATCTATTAAGAAAAGCGTTGCTCCAACTAGGAAATTCAGCATGCTCAGTCTTGGCCATTATATCTAACATGGAGCTATACCAAGAAATGCTAACTTCTGAAGACACTGAAAACAATTTTGACATTAAGGACTCTACAAAGAGACTGCTATTTATATCATTACCCAGTAATATTTTAGACCTTATACATCACTACTGTCTTTTGGAATTTATATAAAAGTCTTTTTTTTTTTTTTCCTACTGGTGACCAATAGAATCTTAGGCTTCTTTGCATTTAATTATAGTATTTTGGTTCTGAGTCCTAGTTGCTACTCAGTTCAGTTCAAATTCTGTATAACCAATAGAAGATGTCAAAATTCCATGAGAAGACTGGATAAAGATATTCTAGTGAAATGGTTCAGGTTTCCAACCCCAGAATAAAACATAACTGAATTCTGTCTTGGTAGTTAATGGCATTGTAAAGATTAAATGCGATAAAGTCTTAATGAAGTCCTCACAGATAGTAAGCATCTGTCAAGTATTGAGGTGTTTCCTTTTCTGACTTGTTATCGTTTAGCCCATAGTTATCACTGAGGTTTCAATTCAAAGTGGAAGAAGTTTTCTTTATGTTTTAAGCCAAGCTACTCTCTACTGTGCTTTAGACTAGATGGTGTGTTCTTTGAGGAGAGTAACCATACCCACCCTGTACCCCTAATTTCTACAAGTTACAGGTATATATTAGAGGTACTCAGTAAAGAAGTGTGTTAGTCGCTTAGTTGTGTCTGGCCCTTTACAACCCCATGGACTGTAGCCCTCCAGGTTCCTCTGTCTGAGGAATTCTCAAGGCAAGAAATACTGGAGTGGGTAGCTATTCCCTTCTCCAGAGGATCTTCCTGACCCAGTGATCAAACAGGGGTCTCCTGCATTGCAGGCAGATTCTTTACCATCTGAGCCACCAGGGAACCCCACTCAGTAAAGATGTGTTGAATAAATGAATGATGGAGCCAATCAATAATCATTCAATGTGTAGATGTCTCCACACAAAGATGGCCCAAAGAGTTTCTGTGTCACAGCAAAAAAGCAGATCACTGAGCTCAGTCTCTTTATTTCTAGTGTTACATTAACCCATAACTGTTGACTCACTAACATGAACCTCCTGTCTCTTAAGGCTTTCTGAAAATCAAGAAATCATTTTAAATGATTTGTAACCAACTCAGGCATCAATAACAAGATAGGGCAATAAGTTGATAAATTCTTAGATAAATGTTAGATTAATACTTGTGATTAACAAATTAACCAAAATACAAATTAAATATAATCCGGTCCCATCACTTCATGGGAAATAGATGGGAAAAGAGTGGAAACAGTGGCTGACTTTATTTTTCTGGGCTCCAAAATCACTGCAGATGGTGATTTCAGCCATGAAATTAAAAGACGGTTACTCCTTGGAAGGAAAGTTATGAACAACCTAGGTAGTATATTAAAAAGCAGAGACATTACTTTGTCAACAAAGGTCCGTCTAATCAAGGCTATGGTTTTTCCAGTGGTCATGTATGGATGTGAGAGTTGGACTATAAAGAAAGCTGAGCGCCGAAGAACTGATGCTTTTGAACTGTGGTGTTGGAGAAGACTCTTGAGAGTCCCTTGGACTGCAAGGAGATCCAACCAGTCCATCCTAAAGGAGATCAGTCCTGGGTGTTCATTGGAAGGACTGATGTTGAAGCTGAAACCAATACTTTGGCCACCTGTTGCGAAGAGCTGACTCATTTGAAAAGACCCTGATGCTGGGAGGGATTGGGGGCAGGAGGAAAAGGAGGATGCCCTGACCCTACCCTAGAGGCCATCACCATTGAGCTGGGAAAGCATAACCTGTACGACCAATGGTAACGCAAACTGGGATGTGGTAAATGCTGTAGACAACAGTGCGTGTGCATGTGGTTTCCAACATACACCATCTCTCTGTGCATATATTTCTTGGTTAAAACCATGACTCATCTATTCAGTACACCAGAGTTCCAAAAACAGCAATTTTCACAGATTTTTTTCTTAATTCATAGAGTGAAATTTAACAGGTCTTCACTTTTCTATTCAATTGAGAAAAGAAGGCTAAGAAGGCTTACCTACATCTCTGGAGAATCAAGAGTTCTGGCACTTTCAATTCCCTGTTGGTCTATATTTTGTAAAAATGATTTATACAAGGGCAAACTTAAGATTGCTTTTTATTGTCTATGACAAATTTCTCCCCATAATAGAGCAAGAGACCTCCTGTCTGCAAAAGCTGCTTGATGTTTTTAAAGATAAAAAAAAAAAAAAGAAAGAAGTGAATAGGAGTAGCTAAAAAATTCAATGAATGTCATGTTCTTCAAATAATTACAAAGAAATAAGGTTATTACTACAGTTAACTGACATATTTACTGTTGATAAGTAAATACCTGGACCATTTTATTTTCTATATTTTCTGTGATTTCTTTCTTATAACAGTGAGAAACCTGGAAATATGATATAACTTTTTAAAGCCAGAGGTTAAGATTCAAGAGACCTAGATTCTGGATATTGCTTAGTCACTAAGCTGCATCCGACTTTTTGTGACCCCATGAACTGTAGCCTGCCAGGCTCCTCTGTCTGTGAGATTTCCCAGGCAAGAATCCTGAAGTGCATTGTCATTTCCTTCTCCAGGGACTCTTCCCACTTAGGGATGGAGCCCATGTCTCCTGCATTGGCAGGCAGATTCTTTCACCACTGAGCCACCAGGGAAGCCCTCCATTTTGGATATACTCTTTCCCTAATTGTTGACAAGTTACTTAAAGGTCTTCACATACCACCTGTGAGGCAAGAAGTTGGGAACAACCCAACCCTATTGTACATGGTGTTAAATGTCGCTGCATACCAGGGATCCATGAGATGTCTCATAAAATGAGAAACTTTCCAAGCACATAGTTTGAAAGAAAACTCAAGCAAAGAAATAAATAAAACTCAAATAAATAAATTCTGTATTCATTTATAGAAAATAAATACACCATTTTCTTTAAATTGCTGGAATAGTAAATGAGGCACACAGCTACAGGACAGAAAAAATAAACATCATCAAACTAAAATTCTACATGGAAAGTAAATTAAGTACTCTGAGTCACAACTAGAAATATCCTGCATGCTATGATATTTTTAGGGTTTGTTTTAAGTTATAGAATACACATGTATATTTTCTAGGTATTAAAAGTTCACAGTAAGCAAAAAAAAAAAAAAAAACCAGAGCCATTAAAAAAGTTCATGCTTCATTTCTTCCCTTNAAGAAAAAAAAAAAAAAAAACCAGAGCCATTAAAAAAGTTCATGCTTCATTTCTTCCCTTTATTCCTTTGCTTTAAACTCTTTATGGACTCTTCCTAGAAACAGACATTCTGAATCTGTACACAAATTTGGGGAGATGACTTAAAAATAACTTCAACCTACACAGAAACTTTTTGGATTAAAAATAATAGCTGAAGTTTTAAGATTTTTTTGATAATTTCTTAAATTCAGATTAATTTCAAAATATGTAAAAAATAAACTTTTTTTGTTTGATTTTGGTTTGGTTCTAAAGGGCTAATGCCCATGGTAAATGACTAGGATCATGGACACTAAGGAAATGGCTTACAATCATAAAGCTTGCAAATGGTCCAGATAATCTAACCAGAAATTCAGGCCTGCTCGTTTTCCACCAGGGCACTATCACAGCTGCAACTGACTGCATTAACCAAACATGTATCATTCATTCATTCATTAATTATGGAAATATTTGGTGAGAGCCCACCCTCTGCCAGATATTATTGTTAGTACTACAACACAGCTGTGTGCAGAAGAGACAAAATCCCAACTATGTGCTGTAATTATTCAACAAATGGCTGGGGTTGGGGAAGGGAAGAGGACTTATCTGCACCAATTGTTTACTTATGTAATGTATATATTCCTATCATGACAGATCTACCAACCCAACATCACTGAACTTAGAGCAGGGAAGAGGCATGCACACTGAACGCTTGTGAGCCTTGTCAGCCTGTGGGAGCTCACAGCACATCACTGAAACACTTCCGTGCCCAAGCGAGAAATGTATTCCAGCAGAGACAAACAATGTGCTAGTCACATATGTCAAAAGCTGTCATGGAGGGGACAAAATAGAGAACAAAGAAGTTGGGTAGAAAGTGTGAGATAGGCAGTGTGGAGTAGGAAGGGGCAATTTTAGATAGATAAGCAGGAAAGACGCCTTTAAAAATGAATATTTGAGCCAAGTTCTGGAGATAGTGAATGAGTGAGCCAAGTGGATAATAAAGGAAGAGCATTTTAAGGAAGCGTGTCTAGGTGGCAATACCCAAGGCAAAGGGTTAGGTATTTATTTTAAGAATTTTTACCATTAGTGAGGTGGGAAGACATCTCACTGACCGAATGGTTTTTCTGTTTTGTTTGATTTGTTTTTAACCAAGGAGTGATGTGATCTCACTTATATTTTTCAAATATATCTCTTGATGAAGTTTTGAGAGTAAACCCCTTAAGCTCCTGCAATAACCCAGGCTTGGATCAGAATCAGTTCAGTTCAGTTCAGTCACTCAGTAGTGTTTGACTCTGCGACCCCATGAACCGCAGCACACCAGGCCCCCCTGTCCGTCACCAACTCCCGGAGCTTACCCAAATTCATGTCCATCAAGTTGGTGATGCCATCCAACCATCTCATCCTCTGTCATCCCCTTCTCCTCCTGCCCTCAGTCTTTCCCAGCATCAGAGTCTTTTCAAATGAGTCAGCTCTTCGCAACAGGTGGCCAAAGTATTGGAGTTTCAGCTTCAACATCAGTCCTTCCAATGAACACCCAGGACTGATCTCCTTTAGGATGGACTGGTTGGATCTCCTTGCAGTCCAAGGGAGTCCCTTGGACTCAAGAGTCTTCTCCAACACCACAGTTCAAAAGCATCAGTTCTTCGGTGCTCAGCTTTCTTTATAGTCCAACTCTCATGCCGATACATAACTAATGGAAAAACCATAGCCTTGACTAGATAGACCTTTGTTGGCAAAGTAATGTCTCTGCTTTTTAATATGCTGTCTATGTTCATAACTTTCCTTCCAAGGAGTAAGAGTCTTTTAATTTCATGGCTGAAATCACCATCTGCAGTGATTTTGGAGCCCAGAAAAATAAAGTCAGCCACTGGTTCCACTGTTTGCCCATCTATTTACCACGAAGTGATGGGACCAGATGTCATGATCTTAGTTTTTCTGAATGTTGAGCTTTAAACCAAATTTTTCACTCTCCTCTTTCACTTTCATCAAGAAGCTCTTTAGTTCTTCACTTTCTGCCATAAGGGTGCTGTCATCTGCATATCTGAGGTTATTGATATTTCTCCCGGCAATCTTGATTCCAGCTTGTGTTTCTTCCAGCCTAGTGTTTCTCATGATGTACTCTGCATAGAAGTTAAATAAGCAGGGTGACAAGATACAGCCTTGACATACTCCTTTTCCTATTTGGAAACAGTCTGTTGTTTTACGTCCAGTTCTGACTGTTGCTTTCTGACCTGCATACAGGTTTCTCAAGAGGCATTTCAGGTGGTCTGGTATGCCCATCTCTTTCAGAATTTTCCACAGTTTATTGTGATCCACACAGTCAAAGGCTTTGGCATAGTCAATAAAGCAGAAATCGATGTTTTTCTGGAACTCTCTTTTTCGATGATCCAGCGGATGTTGGCAACTTGATCTCTGGTTCCTCTGCCTTTTCTAAAGCCAACTTGAACATCTGGAAGTTCACAGTTCATGTATTGCTGAAGCCTGGCTTGGAGAATTTTAAGCATTATTTTACTAGTGTGTGAGATGAGTGCAATTGTGCAGTAGTTTGAGCATTCTTTGGCATTGCCTTTCTTTGGCATTGCCTTTCTTTGGGATTGGAATGAAAACTGACTTTGCCAGTCCTATGGCCACTGCTGAGTTTTCCAAATTTGCTGACATATTGAGTGCACCACTTTCAAAGCATCATCTTTCAGGATTTGAAACAGTTCAACTGGAATTCCATCACCTCCACTAGCCTCTTCGTAGTGATGTTTCCTAAGGCCCACTTGACTTTGCATTCCAGGATGCCTGGCTCTAGGTGAGTGATCACACCATCGTGAGTATCTGGGTCGTGAAGATCTTTTTTGTACAGTTCTTCTGTGTATTCTTGCCACCTCTTCTTAATATTTTCTGCTTCTGTTAGGTTCATATCATTCCTGTACTGTATTGAGCCCATCTTTGCCTGAAATGTTCCCTTGGTATCTCTAATTTTCTTGAAGAGATCTCTAGTCTTACCATCAGAATGGATCAAAGTGGTAATGGAGAAATTGGTAAGATTCTAGATATACTTTTAAAGGGGAGCCTACAGAATTTGCTGACAGATTGGATGCAAAGTGTTATCCAAAAGCTTATTCTGAAGATTTTGCTCTAAGCAACTGGAAAGAGAGCTTTAGCATTTACTGAATGAGAGCAGAGCAATTTTGAAGGAAAGATCAAGGATTTGGTTTGGTATATGTGTCATTTGCTACACCTATTAGACATCTGAGCTGAAATGTAGAACAAGCAATTGGGTATATGAGCCAAGTTTCAGGGAAAGCTTTTGCTAGAGGTATAACTGGGGAGTATTCACGGTACCGATAATATTTAAAACACTAGGATTCAAATGAGAGCCCCACAAGAGAGAGCATGAATTTAGTGAAGATTTAGTTAACTACTTAACAAAAACATATCCTCAGTGCTCTGCAAGTAGGAACTCTCTTGATTCTTATAAACCTATTACCTTTTCGCTGTTTACTAATTAACCAAAGCACAGTAAGGTTAACTAACTTGCCCAAACTTAGAAGTAAATGGCTAAGTGGCAGATTTAGAATTTCTAACTCAGGCTGTTCAGATCCAGAGTTTGTTTTTTTTGTTGTTGTTGTTCCAATTTTAATTAAAGGAGGATAATTACTTTACAATATTGTGATGGTTTTTGTCATATGTCGACATTAATCAGTCATGGGTGTACATGTGTCCCCCATCCTGAACCCCTCTCCCACCTCCCTCCCCACTCCATCCCCCTGGGTTGTCCCAGAGCACCAGCTCTGAGTGCTCTGCTTCAGGCATGGAACTTGCACTGGTCATCTATCTTACATATGGTAATATACATGTTTCAATGCTATTCTCTCAAATCATCCCACCCTCATCTTCTCCCGCATATTCTGAAAATCTGTTCTTTACATCTGTTTCTCTTTTGCTGCCTTGCATATAGGATCATCATTACCGTCCCTCTAAATTCCATATATATGTTAATACACTGTATTGGTTTTTCTCTTTCTGACCTACTGTATTCCAGATCCAGAGTTCTTATTAGAGAAATCATCTGAAAGCCTGGAAATTTTGGGCCCTACAACAATTTAGAGACCAGGAAGATAAGATAGATCAGTAAATCCTATTCATAGAACATAATACATTTTATTTTTCCATAGAAATTCTAACTACGCTCAGCGTAGAGAGTAGATTTACCAGTGTTTTGCTTCCTTTGTACTTTTCTATATTTTCTATAATAAGCATGTTACTTCTAGAATTAAAAAATATTGTATTAAAATAATATTATTTTGAGTTATTTTTTAAACTGCATTCCAAGGGACATATGTCATTCTGTGTTTACAACCCATCTCAATGAGAAAATACAGCAAAAATCATTACAGAAAAAATGGAAGTGCTCTCTGCTTGGAGTACGATTAGAGCTACTATAAAATTTACCAGCCACATAACAATTCCTAGTGTAAAACTGAGCTTTATTAATGATACAATGACCACAGTCTTAAGTCAGAATGACCTAAACATACTTAGAGTAGGTACCAGTGCCTCAGGTAGACTTTTTCTTAAGAATATCATTTGTATGAATACAGGAGTACAGACCTTCTATTGTCCATGTACACTCCCTTGTCACTAGTAGGTTAGAGATACTTTATTTGTCATTATTGCTGCTAGTCTTATTTTTTCCCAACTACTGGCTAGAACAGGGCATTGAAAAACAGACTAAGGGCTGTGTGTGCGTGCTGAGTTGTGTCTGACTCTTTGGAGCCTCATGGATTGTAGCCACAAGGCTCCTCTTTTCATGGAATGTTCTCAGCAAGAATACTGGAGTGGGTTGCCATTCGCTTCTCCAGGGGATCTTCCCAACTCAGGAACCACAACCCTGTCTCTTGTGTTGTCTGCATTGGCAGGTAGATTCTTTACCTCTAGCGCCACCAGGGAAGCCCAAACTAAGCACTACCTACATACTGTTACATTTGAGTACTGGAGACACTCTACTTGGGGCTCATCAGTCCTTGGATGAAAAATAATATCATTTATTTCAGCTATTTCAATTATTTAAACCACATTTTAAGGATTTGAAAAAGACATATTAATGATGTTAAATATAGTAAGAAATCACTTTATACAGAGATTAAGTATAATATTTACAATCATTAAAAAGAATTCTCTTCATTCCTATTCTAAGATAAATGAACTAGGGGAAAAAAATCTAGGCATCCACTTCTACTCCCTAGGCTACTTTTAATTCTACATGAAACGTGCAAGATGAAATGGCAAAATGGAAATACAAGGGAATATACTGTACCTTGTTTTACCTGTAAGGAACACACACCTGACAAAAGGCAATTTTCACATCCAAGGTTGGTTCACTGCAGTAGTACAATAAATGGAGGCTCATAAATACCTACAGAAAAAAAGGGGGGCATGAATTGCTAACTCACCTAATCATTCATTATTTAACAGTTATAAAATTTAGTATAATTTGAATTATACACAAGGTGTCATGCACAACATATATTTGGCATAATCCTTTTCAGACCAGTGCTAGGTACTTTTCACAAATTGCAAATATTAAATGAAATAAGGTAAAAAAAAAAAAAGGGCTTATCTATACTGATGGATGTCATCACAATCATAAAGACTAGATATAAGAAACTGAATATGCCTAATATGTTAAAGTTAACTACATCCTATCACAGAGCACTTTCAGTTCTGGGCTTTCCTGGTGGCTCAGATGGTAAAGAATTTGCCTGCAATGCAGGAGACCCAGGTTAGAACCTTAGGTCAGGAAGATTCCCCTGGAGAAATGAATGGCTACCTGCTCCAGTGTTCTTGCCTGGAGAATCCCATGGACAGAGGAGCCTGGTAGGTTATAGTCCATGGGGTCAAAGTTAAGTACATCTTATCACAGAGCACTTTCAGTTCTAGGCATCTAATTCTTTAAAATATCAAATATATGCTCAAGAAAATACATATAAGAATATTTATTGTAGAATTAAGGGCTTCTCTACTGGTTCAGCTGTAGAGAATCTGCCTGCAATGCAGAAGAGGCAGGAGACTCTGGTTCAGTTTCTGGGTCCGGAAGATCTCCTGGAGAAGGAAAAGACAACCCACTCCGGTTTTTTACCTAGATAATCCCGTGGACAGGAGAACCTGGTGGGCGATAGTCCATACAGTCTCAAAAAGTCAGACGGGACTGAAGCAACTGAGCACACACTCAAATAAAATTTAATTTATAGTAAAATTAGAGACAGGACTTGGAGAAATTGAATCAGAGCTTAGGGTATCAGCATAGATGAATATTTCAAACATGATGCTAAATAGGGAAAAAGTATCTTTGGAAAAAGTATCTTTCAAAAATTATCAACATCATTATTAGTGTAAAATATTGAAGTATATATAAAATAATATAAATTGCTTTGTTATCTAACCATATAACCATAGAGTAAAAAAGATACTATATCAACATGTGTTTAATCGTGGTGGTAAGAAAAGATTTCAAGTGTATTATTTTCTGTATGTTTCTTAAAACTCCTAAAGTTTTAAGGAGAGGATAATAATCTAATGGTGGAAGTGCCAAATTAGGTGTTGATTATTTGGAAATGATGAGGAAGCATCAGAAAAATCCAACTGAAATCTTATTCAGTTCAGTTAAACACACTTTGTTGAATATTTATTATGCAAATGATACAATTCTGTGATTACACAATTTTAAAACCACTACTGACAAAGACATCTGTTTCAGGCAATATGAATGGCTAGATATCCTGAAAACCACTTTCAGTGCAAAATTGTTAAAAACGTTAGATGAAAGAGACAAAATATTTTTTTAAATGCATAGCTGAGCTGCTCAAGGAAAAAAGGTAAGAAGAATTCTGCGAGACTGAAAACAAAGTGAAAGGATCCACGCAGAGAAGTAAATGAGCTGAACCTGTCACTTGTGCTCAGACCATCTGCTGATGTCTGAAGATCAGAACCTTAGCTTTTAGAGGGCAGCAGGCAAGAAGCCAAAGCTTGGAGCTGATCTGTGATGGGTAGTCACACTGGAAACACCTGCATAACATGTACTACAAGAAGTTTCAAACAAAACTCTGGAACAGGCAAAATAATTCCAGAAGTTCAGAATTGCAAATATATACACACATATATCAGAGAAGGCAATGGCACCCCACTCCAGTACTCTTGCCTGGAAAATCTCATGGACAGAGGAGCCTGGAAGGCTGCCGTCCATGGGGTCGCTGAGGGTCGAACACGACTAAGCAACTTCACTTTCTGCATTGGAGAAGGAAGTGGCAACCCACTCCAGTGTTCTTGCCTGGAGAATCCCAGGGACGGGGGAGCCTGGAGGGCTGCTGTTTATGGGGTCACACAGAGTCGGACATGACTGAAGCGACTTAGCAGCAGCATACACATATATATTTTTTTTTTTACATTGGAATGTGTGTAGACTTTTTAAATATAAAGAAGAATGAAAGGAATAGAATATATAAGACATTTCTGAAGAACAAGGTGGATATTTTAGGGGGTTGGGAGAGAATTGCTCTACCAGACAATAAGATTTAATATAAAGCTGTAGTATGTAAAGCTATATGGTGTTGAGCTGAGACAGTTGCTCATTCATGTCCGACTCTTTGTGGCTCCATGGACTGTAGCTCCTCTGTCCATGGGATTCTCCAGGCAAGAATACTGGAGTGGGTAGCCATTCTCTTCTCCGGGGGATTTACCCAACCTAGAGATTGAACTGGGGCCTCCTGCATTGCAGGCAGATTCTTTAACATCTGAGCCACCAGAGAGAGAAAGTGAAAGTGGAAGTGAAAGTCTCAATCTTGTCTGACTCTTTGCAATCCCATGGACCCAGGCCAGATTACTGGAGTGGGTAGTTGTTCCCTTCTCCAGGGGATCTTCCCAACCCAGGAATGGAGCAGGGGTTGCCTATATTGTGGGCAGATTCTTTGTCAGCTGAGCCAACCAAGGAAGCCCAAGAATAGTGGAGTGGGTAAGCCTAACCCTTCTCCAGAGGATCTTCCCAACCCAGGAATTGAACCCGAGTCTCCTGCATTGCAGGCGGATTCTTTACCAGCTGAGCTATCAGAAAAGCCTAATTAATAGATCAGAGAGCCCAGAAACAGATGATTACATACATGGAAACAAATGGATAATGTTATGTTAATATAGACCTTTAAACCTGATTATATTAAAGATACATGGGGAAAGATGAAACTGTGCATTAAACCATGCAGAGACAATTAGTCATGAATATTGGGGCAAAGGGAGAAAGGACGTACACCCTTTGCTAAGAGACAGTCGCTTCTCTTATTTGGGCAAGTCTTACAGGCAGAGGCGCTGGCTGCCTTTATTCCAGACTATGTTCTCAAGGATAGTTATAGAAAAAACAGCCTTGGAAGGGAAAGATGCCACTCTCTGGAGTATAAGGCAGGTTTTATTACTATTTATTATCCACTATAATATAGACAAGGTGCCCCTCTAGATTAAAGGTAAGGCATGCTAACCTCCCACTACAAGAGATTTGGGTAACCCTCTTCTGTAACACAACTCACTGTATATGCGGTAGTCATCTGACCTTCCTTGAGTCACCCTATGGGAACTGGGTTTGAGAAACTGGCACTGTTGCTCCTGCTATTAATGTGAGTAGTAAAGAACTTTTCACCTGACTCGAGAATTGCGTTTCTTCTGCCCCAGCATCCTCTGGCAGGCTACTTTGTTAGCTTGCAGGTAGAGTAACATCTTAGACTGTTAAAAGTTCTTGACAATCTCTACTGCACATTGTATACAAAACACAATTCCAGATGGATACAATTGTTCAAGAAAGTCCAAACTTAAAACAGTATGGAAGGAAATGTAGTTTAATGTCTGAAAAATACATCATAAATAATATGCAAGTTGCTGGTGGTAGTTGGGAGGGAAGTTCATGAGGGAGGGTATATGTGTATACCTGTGACTGATTCATGTTGATGTATGGCAGAAGCCATCACACTACTGTCAAGTAATTATCCTCCAACTGAAATAAAATTTAAAAAAATATGTAAGTTGCTACCTTATAAAGAAAACTGTTGACAAAACAGACTACTTAAAATGAATCATTTCTGTTTATGAAAAAATGTGACAGGGTAAAAAAAGTAGGCCATAAATTCAGAAAAGATATTTGACAGACATATAACCAGAGGAAGATTTATCCAGAATCTATAAAGAGGTCCTAAAAATATAAGAACAAAAAGGCAGAGAATCCACAAGAAGAATGGACAATAAAACATGGATTACATTTCATAGGAAAAGAAATATAAAAGCTTTCATAAATATACGTGTAATTTTAAGCCACATTGAGATACTATTTTATACCTATCAAATTGATAAAAACTGAAAAGTATGATAATGTTCAGTTTTTACAAAGCAGTTGCTCAGATGGGGATGTTTATACACTGCTGATATTTATACACAACTGGAAGTTGGAATAACCAATTTTAGGGGCAAAATAGCACTATGAAATAAACTTCTGCATACCCTACCACCCAGCAATTCTATTTCTACACATATTTCCAGAGACACTCTTGTATTTTGCTACCAGGATACATATAAAAGACAGTTCATGAGAATACTTTTGTAATGGTAAAATAAATAATAAAAACTAATACTAGGAAAAAACAAATAATCATAGAAAGACCAATGAATAAATAAACTATGGTACATTCATTGAGTACAAAGCAATGAAATAAATGGTTGTTCAAAGAAACAAGCATCAAGATGACACAATATCATAAGCATGTTAAACAAATGAAATCCTACAGTATGTGGTTTCTTTTCTCTTTGATTGGGCTTCTTGTGCTCAGCAAAATGCTTTTAAATGTATCTGTGTTGCCATAAATATCAATAATAGTTATATTTGTTGCTGAGTCAAATGTATCAGTTCGTTTCTCTATTCTGCTTTTAGACATTAGAGGTGTCTCTATATTTTGGATATCAATAATGTTGCATGAACATTTATGTACATATATTTTTGCACAAACATGCTTTCATTTCTTTGGGGAAAATATCTAAAGAAGGAATTGTTGGGTTCTTGGATAAGGATATATTTCTATTTCACTTATTAAAAACTGTTAGACACATTGTCTACCCACTGTAGCAATGCATAAAAATTCAGTTGCTTTACATTCTTGCCAACAATTGGAGTTATCAGTTTTCTAAATTTTAATCATTCTAGTGAGTGTTTAGTAATATTTCATTATAGTTTTATATTTTACTTCCCTGATGACTAATAGTGTTAACAACTTTTTCATGTGTTTATTGGCCATTTATTTATCTTATTTGGTGAAGTGCCTTTTCAAGTACTTTGTCCATTTGGTGGGATTGTAGATAGGGGAAGAGGGTTGTCTTTTTATAGAAATTTTAGAAATTCTCTATTTCGGGTAAAAGTTTACAATTACTTACATGTATTATGAATATTTTCTTTCAGTCTATGAATATTTTCTTTCAGTCTGTAGCTTACATATTCAGGTTATTAATGTTGTTTTTCAGTGAATAATAATTTTATGAAATTTATTTACAATTTATTTTCCTTTAATTATTAGTGTTTTCTTGATTTTGTTAGGGATCTTTGCCCACCCCAAGTTCATTAGGATTTTCCTGCACATTTTCTTCATGAAGCTTGACACTGTTATTTTTATTTTTAGGTCTGTGATACCTCTCCAATAAATTTCAATTCATGCTATGATGTATATATTGAAATTCACTTTTATTTCCTTGATGATACCCAGCAGCTCAAACATTCTTGGTGAAAAGACTTTCCTTTCCATATTGAGTTGCCTTGCTGCCTTGGTTCAATTGACCATACCAGTGTAAGTCTATTTCAGCACTCCATTCTATTCCATTTATCTGTTGTCTGTCTTTAACCCAACACCATCCTGTCTTGATTACTATAGATTTATAATAGTCTTAAAATTAGGTAAATACTTCAAATGTTTGTTTTTATTTGGGAGACTAGTCGAGGGCTCTGCATTTCCACATTAATTTTAAAATCAGCCTAGTGTTTCAAAATATTAATAAATTAAAAAAGAAAAACTTTTAAATGTTGTTTTGGATTGCATTGGGAAGAACAGATATCTTAATGTTGAGTGTTCTATCTACTACAATCATAGTATATTTGTCCATTTACTTGATTACTCTCTAATTTATCTTGGTAATGTTTTGCAGTTTACAGTACATAAATATACCTTATATGTTTTTTAAGTTTACTCTTAAACATTTATATTTTTGATGCAATTATAAATGACATTTTCATTTTCACTTCCTAAACACTCATTTCTAAAACTAAAGTCAATTTTTGTAAGCGACCTTATATTTAGCGAATTTCTAAATTCACTAATTATGTGTGTGTCAGTCAGTCGTGTCCGACTCTTCGGTATCCCACAGACTGTAGCCGCCAGGCTCTTCAGTCCATGGAATTCTCCAGACAAGAATACTGGAGTGGGTTGCCATTTCCTTCTCCAGGGGATCTTCTTGATCCAGGGATTGAACTCGGGTCTCCTGCATTGCAGGTGAATTCCTTCCTGTCTGAGTCATCTAAATCCAGTAAATATTTTGCTGATAGTTTAGGAGTTTCTTTACACACAAAAATGTCTTCAGTGAAGACAGTTTTTGCTTTTTCCCTTCCAGCATGCCTTTTTTGTTTCACCTAATTGTTCTGCCTCTGAAACAACATTGAATAGAAGTGATGACTTGCTGATAATCTCTGCCTTTTAACAGATCCACATATCCATTTTTCATTTAAAGTAATTATGAATGTTAAGTCCATCATCATACAATTAGTTTTGAATGTGTGTGTGCTAAGTCATTTCAGTCTGTTTCAACTCGGAGACTCTATAGACTGTAGCCTGTCAATCTCCTCTGTCCATGAAATTCTCCAGGCAAGAATACTGGACTGGGTAGTAATGCCCTCCTCCAGGGGAATCTTCCCTGGGGATCAAAACCACATCTTTTATGTCTCCCGATTGGCAGGCGGGCTATTTACCACTAGTGCCACCTGGGAAGACATTCGTTCTGTATTTATTTATTCTTTTATCCCAATTTTCTGGAAGAGCCTTTCTGTAAGAATTGAGTATTGTTTTGTTTCCCATTTCATTTTACGTAATAAGTTATTAGTTATACTCTTTTTCTTTTTTTAATCAGTGTTGTTCTAGAGTTTGCAATCTTCATTTTTAATTTTTAGTAAATTAGAGTCAAATAATATTATTCTACTCCACACATGTAGTTTTAAAAACTTACAATAGTATGCTTCAGTTTTTACCTCTAGTCCTTTAAGGTATTATTATCCTATGTTTTATTTATACATATTTTATAAACCCTATAGCACATTGCTATTAGTTTGCCTTTGCTGAAGTCATTCTATTTTAAAGAAATTAAGAATTCACAAAGAAAAGTATTCTATAGTTAATTATATATTCTATGTGTGTAGTCCTTTCATACCTCTAAGTTTATTCTTAAGCACTTATATTCTTGTATTTTCATGTTATTATAAATGGTATTTTTATTTCATTTCCATTTTCCAAATGCTCATTTTCAGCATTCAAAACATGATTTTCCAAGACTTTCCTGGTGGTCCAGTGGTTAAGACTTCGCTTTCCAATGCAGCGGGTGTGGGTTCGATATTTGGTCAGGGAGATCAGATCCCACATGCCTTGGGGCCAAAAACCCGAAACATAGAACAGAAGTAATATTATAACAAATTCAATAAAGACTTTAAAAAATGTTCTACATTCAAAAAAAAGGGGGGGTGGTGGTTGTTCCATTGCTGTTTTGCTACCTCGTGCGTGCATGCGTGCTCAGTCACTCAGTCCTGTCCACTCTTTGTGACATTATGAACTGTAGCCTGCCAGGCTCCTCTGTCCATGGGATTTTCCAGACACAAACACTGGAGCGAGTTGCCGTTTCCTCCTCCAGGGGATCTTCCCGTAGAGTGCATTAAATGGGGAAATGTTCTCCCGGCCACTCAGTCTTGTTCTTCTTCTCACAGCACTTTGTTCACAGTTTTATTATGAGTGTTTTATAGTACTGTAACTGCTCATATGTTTGCTCCATACTATATTATGACCTTTGGGGAAAATGATTATGTTTTATTCATGCTCACACCACCAGGACAGAGCACCACTCTTAGTGTATGCTGCTGCTGCTGCTGCTAAGTCGCTTCAGTCGTGTCCGACTCTGTGCAACCCCATAGACGGCTGCCCACCAGGCTCCCCCGTCCCTGGGATTCTCCAAGCAAGAACACTGGAGTGGGTTGCCATTTCCTTCTCCAGTGCATGAAAATGAAAAGTGAAAGTGAAGTCGCTCAGTCGTGTCCGATTCCTAGCGACCCCATGGACTGCAGCCCACCAGGCTCCTCCATCCATGGGATTTGCCAGGCAAGAGTACTGGAGGGGGGTGCCATTGCCTTCTCCACTCTTAGTGTACAGTTAATGTTAAATAAATGTTTATTGAATAAAAAAAGAATCTAAGGAAAAAAAAACTTCTTTCCTTCTCTACTACAAATCTAAGTATTTTCACTATCTTCTCATATTGAGACCTCTGAATTTTCAGTAAATTTGATGCAAACAAATTAGTAATGAGGAGTCTGCAGTAGTGAAAGTATGAAAGAGCCTAGCAAAGACAACCTCAGAAATCTTACCAAGCAGGAATGTTTTTGTTCTGTACTGCTGAACTGGACATGTGGGAAAGAGTAACATCCAGTCCACCCACCTGAAATGAACAATGTATTTTAATTTTTAATGAATGAATAATTGTTCTATGAAAAGCAAGCATCTTGGTCTTTCCTGGTTTGCATTATAAAGATTCCAACTGTATTAATAGCACCTATGACCAAGTCACTAAATCAAGGCAGAAGCTTCTTGTTCTACAAAGGGACATTAAAGGATAAAGGACACTCAGTATGATAATTCTAGTGAATTACAGAAAGCTAGTCTGGTAATTATATTTCCTGATAGCACGGTAGAGAACATCTGGCACCATTACATAGAAACAGCATAAATGGCCAGGGCATTATCCTGACATTAGTCTGCAGTGGAATTAGTGAGAGCATCTTGGTATCTATGAATAGCTTGAAAAGGGAGGGGATGATAACTGGGGGAGTTTAGTGCTTTCAATTACTTGTTGTTCTTTTGGGAAAACCCCCATATGTTCATTTCTTGCCATGTACTCTACTAAGTTCCTCCTCATTACATGCCTATAGGAGTTAATGGCTACTCTGAGCAGAACAGTAGACCAAATTGTATGAATGAGATACATTTGAGAATTCATTAGGCTAAACTGGTGCACAGCAGTTGCTATAAAAGAATGTAACTATGATGTGTTTTAATAGCTTAGATCAATACTTAAATTCTTTTGTATGCGAGATGTGCCAGCTAAACCACAGGAAGCTTAAGAATCTTTGCAGATGAAAAAATCAAATTGTTCTGGGCAGCTCCAGGCTCCCATGGTTTGTCACTGAAATGCAACATACACAGGGAAAACCAAATGAACTACTGATTCCAAAAATAGCCTAAGGTCCAGCAGTTGCCAAGTTGAGTTGGTACACAACAAATTCAATGTCTGTAAATAATTTTTGTATTTCATACATCTCATATTTATTATAAATGACTAACAGCCTGCAAGCATATATACAATATTAAAATACAAAGTCCCTGTTAATTACAAAAAACACTGCCTCTTCTATGCCCAAAATAATTCTCCCAACTATGTGCAGAAAAAAAGTAATTATATCTTAAAACTAGTAATTATCTTTCCAAGTGCTGATATAGAAAATGAAATTAAATTTAATTTTCTATTAACAACTGTTTATAGTTCACTTTAAAATATTATTAAGTCTTTACATCCATGGACTATCATTTAGAGCAGGGCTCAGCAAGCTGTAGTTCATGGACCAAATTCAACTCACTACCTGCTTGTAAATAAAGTTTTATTGGAACACAGCCCATTGATTCATTTACATATTATCTAAGGCTGCTTTCACACTGCAGTGGCAGAGCTGAGGAATTGGGGGAGGGAATATATGGCCTGCAAAGTCTAAAATATTTACCATCTCACCATTTACAAAAATGATTGCCTCTGATGAGAGCACTCTTCCCACAAACATCTAGGAGAACATAATTAACTTCAGGAAATATGCTATCTCCTTTCAAGGAATCAGTGCTTGTCTATCTCTAAAAGCTAAGTATCTCTTAAAATACTATTTATATAACAAGATGATTTCTTCCACAGAAGTCCTCTGATAAGCTTATTTAGCAGAAATAAAGCAACAGAGACTGAAATGTATGAGATGGGTTGTTGTTGGGATTGATGGGTTGATGAGATTCTGTCGTTTAGTCGCTAAGTCGTGTCTGACTGTTTTGCAACCAGAGATGGGGAAAGAGGCAAATGAAGAAGAAATGGAGTGGAGTATTAAGAGACAGAACATATCAAATAAAAGATGTAGAAATGATGAAATTCACCAACTCAAGAATTATAACACGTACAAACACTTTTCAGCTTTCTGAATTTTGGACCTAGAGCATTGCTTCCAGTCCTTGGAAACCTGGTGAAGTTAGCTAACGGAAACTCATATCATAAAACTCTACAGGTGCTGGGTAAAATATAACAAAAAATTAACAGACAGCTGAATCTGTAGTAAAAAAGGAAAACTGCCAGTGATGCTGAAGTTAATAAGCTTACAAAACCTGAGTGTGCACGTCTCTTCCCACCTCCAGGCTCAATGACGCTACTTGAGTTGTTTAAAACTGGCTGTGCTAGGGATATGCTACAAACCTGAGCACTTTTTCTCAGAGACCTTATAATTAAACATTTACTAACACACCACTGGAAGTTACCAGGTACCAAAAGTAATAGAGAAAAAAAAAACACTAAAAGATGAATCATATATTTTCTATAAATATCATGAGGAAAGCAAACATCACAAGCAAGAATTGTCAGATACTATAAAAGAAATATTACCACCACAAGAATTTCAGACATGACAGAAAAAAACAGAAAGGCCATATGTAGGAATGAGCAAAATAATTAAAGATTCAAAATAAATGTCATAAGAAATAAGCTACTGATGTGATAAAAGGAAAAATGGATAGATTTGAAAATGAACTAAATAGAAATTGTGAAAAATGTAGCTTTTAAATTAAAAGCCTTATAGATTAAACAGGTTAAATTGAAACAGTTGAGCTAATGAACTGGTAGGACATTCACAGAAATTTGTGACAGAATAATAAAGAGATGAAAAATATGAAAGATTGAGAGACATATGCAATGTAAGGTCAAAAATAAATATAATGGGAGTTCCAGAAAGAACAAAGCAAATAAATAGAAAATACAAAGGGGCAATATCTGAAGTAATAATGAAGTAATAACCTGAATTTAATTCTTAAAAACTGAAAAACATAACGAAGTGCTTAGCAGGATAGATAAGGATAAATCCATGCCTAGAAATATCATGACCAACTGTAGAACAGCCAACACAGTGATAAAATCTTAAAAACAATTAGAGAAAGGAGTCAGCATCCCCTGAAAATAATGATTGGACTGAAGGAAGCTGATGGGCATAAACTAAAGTGGGTAGGAAAAATGATGTTTTAGAATTAAAACAATTAAAACACACTATAGAACTAACATAATGAGAACAATAAAATGTACAAACAAAAGAGATCAGTTTATCACCAACATATGATAGAAAGAGAAGTGTTCTAATGTTGATAAGAAAAATTCTAATTTTGATGACAAGACATAGTATGATTGGCAACCAGTTGAAAGAGAACTAAATAACATTGGAGATCATCTTCCTCCTTCACCAAAGAGAGATACAGACAGCAAGCAAGGTAGTAAGTACAACAGAAAATCCCAATACAAAAATGGCTACCAAAGTAATTTTCTAAAGGGTTTTGATCTTCATAGTGAAGAAATAAATAATAAGATAGCATTTTATTCACCAAGGGCTTCCCTGGTGGCTCAGATCGTAAAGAATCTGCCTGCAAAGCAGGAGACCTAGGTTCATCTCTGGGTTGGGAAGATCCCCTGGAAAAAAGCAATGTTTACCCACTCCAGTATTCTTGCCTGGAGAATCTCATGGATAGAGGAGCCTAGCAGGCTGCAGTCCATGGGATCTCAAAAAGTCAAACACAAACTGAGTGACTAACACTTTCACTTTTCACTCTTTACTCATCAAATTGAGGAATTTTTTTTGATGAAACAATATTAAATGCAAAGAAACAGAGCTACTCTGCTCTCCTCCTCCCAAACATTCATTTTTCTCAATACTTTGCTCATGTTTACCCAATATAAAATAAGCACTAAATAAATACTTGAGTGAATCAATAGGTGTTGCAAATAAATATTCATTCACTATGGGGGTAGCTTGACAACAGGTGTTCAATTGCTTAAAAATGCATTTAAGACAAGTAATTCTGTACCTAAGAATTTGTGCTAAAGATATAATCAAATATCTTACAAATATTAATCTCTAAGAATGTTCACCACAGCACTATATATAGTAAAATAATTGCAAAATAAAGTCTTCAGTAAAATGGGTTAATAAAATAATTACTGTAAAAGCATATATCATAATTCCATTTAAGCATTTATAAATTATAAGATGGGTGAATGTTCACAATATATTATAAAGTAGAAAAACATAACGGAAATATACAACAATATGTCCTCAGTCTTTTGGGCATCCCTGGTGGCCCAGTGGTAAATAATATGCCTGCCAATGCTGGAGACAAAGGTTCGATTCCTGTGTGGGGAAGATCCCCTGTAGGAGGAAAAGGCAACCCACTCCAGTATTCCTGCCTCAGATATCCCATGAACAGAGGAACCTGGTGGGCTACAGTCCATGGGGTCGCAAAAAGTCAGACACTATTTGGTGACTAAACAGCAACAACTTCAATCATTTAAAAACTAAATGGATATGGATAGATACAAATGTAACTTTACCGAGCTAGAAATGTGCTTTGTGCTTTTATGTATTTTCCAGTTTCTCCAATGAAGACAACCTCTTTTTAATAAGGAAAATGTTATTATAGGACATGGTAAAATAACAGATGCAAAGCTTTTGAAGCAAAATAAAACAGAGCAAGCATCTAGGCAACTTCTTTTCACAGATGAGAAACTTGAGGCCTAATGGTAAACAGTTACTAAATCTTCCAAATTCATATACCTCATCAGCGAGGCAATAAGGACTCTAACCCAAATGTCCCAAATGCTATGCAGTAAACACAGGTTAAGATTCCTCAGAATGCTGGCTGGCAAACATATAAATTACCAGTGATGGCCTCTGAGGCTTCTGAGATGGCTCCATGGTAAAGAACACGCCTGCCAAGGCAGGAGATGTGGGTTTGACCCCTGTGTTGGGAAGATCCCCTGGAGAAGGAAATGGCAACCCCCGTCCAGTATTCTTGCCTGGAGAATTCCATGGATGGAGGAGCCTGGCGGGCTAAAGTCCATAGGGTTACAAAAGAGCTGGATCCGGCTAAACAACAACAAAAATAGCCTCTGAGCAAATGATTTTTTTTCCTCTTCTAAATGCTCCTAAAATTCATGTATATGGGGCTTGTACCCAGACACAAGTGTTTTACTTATTTTTCTAGAATATCCCATATACAATTACATTAACACAGAGAAACAAGATTTTTCATCATCCTTATAATTTATAAATCTAATAAAATATTTCTTGAATTGGTTCTAGTGGGTTTAACAGACACCTCCATTTCAGATCTCATTATCACAAAACTTACTTTGTCTAGGTATGAGATCTAAACTACTATTTTTTTTTTTTTTGCCTGGTTATATCTTTATTGTCACGACATTTTCCATCTAAATATCAAGAAATGTAAAGCTCGGCTCCTCAGTTACTGCAAGAAACCCTATGTACCTCCCACCACCACAGCCATCATCATATTCACAGAAAACTCAGCATCTGACATCTGCATGCTCCATTTACCCATAGTCATTTGTAGGTTTGTGTGTGTGTACACGTGTGAATTACGTGTGGTCTTTTTTTTCTAAATAGTGACCTGAGGTAAAGGTAAAAGAAAGTTGTGTCTGACTTTGAAATTCCATGGACTGCAGCCTGCCAGGCTCCTCTGTCCGTGGAATCCTCCAGGCAAGAATATTGGAGTGGGTAGCCATTCCCTTCTCCAAGGCATCTTCCCGATCCAGGGATTGAATCCTGCATTGCAGGCAGATTCCTTACCTTCTGAGCCACCAGGGAAGCCCCAGGTAAGGAAAAAGATGATTTTTTTTCTTAGTGATTCCACATTAACAATATTTGAAAAGCATGGAGCAGAATGTTTTTTATATAGTAAGAGTTAACTATGGATCTTTATATATACATTTGATTAGATAAGTAAATAACATTTCACATCACAAAGGATAAAGACATACAGACTACAAGGCCCAAAGAGTAAAAATAGAAACAATGTTTGTAGTTTTATTTTGATTTTTAATCAGAATTACTTATGATATGTATAACCATTTTTATACTAACTTCACTTTGAAAGGAAAATTTGAATTCTTAGCATATGAAGTCAATGAACAATATATGTATATATCCAGTATCCACTCTGTCAGGTGCTACAGAGAGGACTCTAAGTACGAAAGTGAACAATTCAAAGATAAAAGGTAAAAATTAGTGCCTTTAATGAGTTCCCATTAAATTAAAATACTGTACATATATGTGTTTTTTTTTAATCCTCAGAGTTCAAAATTTTCTATTAGAGTAATTTTAAAAATTTTTCTAAGGATGGAATTTTCTAAGGATGTTTATTTTAACACAGATGGGCATAATAGTATGCGTTAAGGGAGAAAAAGCAATAAACCTTTGGGCAATCCATTTAAAAGGCAAAATAAAATCCAATTCCACTGAACAAGTAGCATTATTGCCTTAATTATGCATCCGCAGAATAACTAGGCCAACAGGGGCTATTAATTAGGTGAAATGTCAACTTGAATCTTTGAGAGGTGTTGAACTTACAACGAACAAATCCATCCTTTAAGTGATGCGGAAAAAAGTCTAACAATGTAATGAGAAGAATAAATTCAGAGGTCACTTTATCTTCCAGTCACTTAGCAACTAAATTGGAGTGAAGAGGGCAAGAGGGAAATGGTTTGTAAAAATAATTAACCATAAACTCTGAAGCAGAGATTAGTACAGAGGAAGCAGTTTTTACCCAGGGCTTCAGGCCAACTCTCCTAGTAGGAACATATTTATTTATTGTCACACAAAGCCCCAGAGATAAGGCTTACCACCCTTTCTTTTTATCCATACATCCCTCTGTCCCCGCCAACTTCTTCTTTCTACTGCTCTACTTCACACACACACACACACACACACACACACGCAAAACTAAAGCCATGTTCTTTGTCTTCTTCATGCCCTTCCACCTCAGGTTTGCAGGACAGATTCCTCTGACTAGCCCCTTGCTGCAGGCACAATTAGCACACATCCTATCTCACACAGCCAAATCTTTTTAAATTCTAAAGTAAAGCACAGTGCAGATAGACTTAGCATCAAACATGAAGTCAGAAAGAGAAAAATAAATATCATATACTAAGTTGCTCCATGAGTGTCCAACTCTTTGAGACCCTATGGACCTTGGCCCACTAGACTCCTTTGTCCATGGGATTTCCTAAGCAAGAATACTGGGGTGGGTTGCCATTTCCTTCTCCAGGGGATCTTCTCAACCCAGGGACTGGACCCACTTCTCTTATGTCTCCTGCATTGGCACCTGGGAAGCACAAACGTGGAATCTAGAAAAATGATGCAGACACAGATGTAGAGAACAAATCTATGGATACCAAGGTGGTGAGAGGAATTGGGAGATTCAGACTGACAGATATACACTTTTGATACTATGCACAAAATAAATAACTAATGAGAAGTACTGTGTAGCACAGGGAACTCTACTTAATGCACAGTGGTGACCTAAATGGGAAAAAAAATCCAAAAAAGATGGAATATATGTATACCTATAGCTGATTTACTTTGCAGTACAGTAAAAACATAATATTTTAAAGCAACTATACTGCAACTATACTTTGGCTACCTGATGCGAAAAACTGACTCATTGGAAAAGAAGCCAGACAAGACTGAAGGCAGGAGGAGAATGGGGACGAAAGAGGATGAGATGGTTAGATGGCATCACCAACTTGATGGACGTGAGTTTGAGCAAGCTTCAGGAGTTGGGGATAGACAGGGAAGCCTGGCATGCTGCAGTCCTTGGGATCGCAAAGAGTCGGGCATGACTGAGCAACTGCACTGACTGATAGTCCAATGAAAATTAATTTAAAATATAAACCAAAAATTTAAGGAATCAAAAATGTAAACAGCTATTCATTTCATTTAGTAACATATTTCTTTATATTAAAGAAAGAAAAGGAGGATACTTGGGATATGACCAATACAAACTCGTATCACAACCCATTTATTCCAGCAGAATAAATCATAAATTCACATGAGATCAAATGTTCCCTCAATTTATTCTTTTAAATTAATTTCTTAAAGTGTATATTTTAAAAGTATGTTTCTTATAAGAACAATGTGTGTGCTTAGTCATTCAGTTGTGCCTGACTCTTGCAACCCCATGACTGTAGCCCATCAGGCTCCTTGGTCCATGAAATGTTTTAGGCAAGACTCTTGGAGTGGATTGCTTATTTCCTCCTCCAAGTATAAGAATAATATGTCTTTAATTTTAGGAAATGTANATGGACGGAGGAGCCTGGTGGGCTGCAGTCCATGGGGTTGCTAAGAGTCGGACACGACTGAGCGACTTCACTTTCACTTTTCACTTTCCTGCATTGGAGAAGGAAATGGCAACCCACTCCAGTGTTCTTGCCTGGAGAATCCCAGGGACAGGGGAGTCTGGTGAGCTGCTGTCTATGGGGTCACACAGAGTTGGACACGACTGAAGCGACTTAGCAGCAGCAGCAGTGTAACCCACAGATTATGAAATGAAGTAAGGAGAAGGCAAAAAACATCTACTGAAAATCATCTACAGACAGAGTTCCCTGCTAGGTGCTTTTTAAAATAATTAATTGTTTAATATTTTTTCAGAAATACATATATGAACAACAGTGTATCTCCTAATCCTACAGGATAAACCTGCACATACTTCTGCAAAGCTTATGTTTAGAATCTTATCTCTATCCAATCTAAGTAAATCAATATACTAAGTTGCACAGAAAAAACTATTTTAAAATGTACACTACATAAATGCCAACAAACTACTTGTTTTAAAAATGTGTAATCATCACTTCATGGCAAATAGATGGGGAAGCAGTGGAAACAGTGGCTGACTTTATTTTTCTGGGCTCCAAAATCACTGCAGATGGTGACTGCAGCCATGAAATTAAAAGATGCTTACTCCTTAAAAGGAAAGTTATGACCAACCTCAGTTCAGTTCAGTCGCTCAGTCGTGTCCAACTCTTTGCGACCCCATGAATCGCAGCACACCAGGCCTCTGTGTCCATCACCAACTCCCAGAGTTCACTCAGACTCACGTCCTTCGAGTCAGTGATGTCATCCAGCCATCTCATCCTCTGTTGTCCCCTTCTCCTCCTGCCCCCAATCCCTCCGAGCATCAGAGTCTTTTCCAATGAGTCAACTCTTCGTGTGAGGTGGCCAAAGTACTGGAGTTTCAGCTTTAGCATCATTCCTTCCAAAGAACACCAACCTACCTAGACAGCATATTAAAAAGCAGAGACATTACTTTGTCAACAAAAGTCCATCTAGTCAAGGCTATGGTTTTTCCAATGGTCATGTATGGATGTGAGAGTTTGACTATAAAGAAAGCTGAGTGCAGAAGAACTGATGCTTTTAAACTGTGGTGTTGGAGAAGACTCCTGAGAGTCCCTTGGACTGCAAGGGGATCCAACCAGTCTATTCTAAAGAGATTAGTCCTGGGTGTTCATTGGAAGGACTGATGCTAAAGCTGAAACTCCAATACTTTGGCCACCTCATGCAAAGAGCTGACTCATTTGAAAAGACCCTGATGCTGGGAAAGATTGAAGGCAGGAGGAGAAGAGGATGACAGAGGATGAGATGGTTGGATGGCATCACCAACTCAATGGACATGGGTTTGGGTGAACTGTGAGAGTTGGCGATGGACAGAGAGGCCTGGTGTGCTGCAGTTCATGGGTCACAAAGAGTTGGACATGACTGAGCGATTGAACTGAACTGAACTGAACCAAACAAAAAGGTATTTTAATATGACTCATGACAAAATAAAATGTTATGTCATATACATTTAGTTTGCTTTAATTTCATCTATGATATTTCATGATTAGTTGAAATGTCACAACAACAAAAAATAAAGTTCAAAAAAGCACTATTAGAAAGCTGACCTGTATTTAGCCATCACTTGCAAGAGCTGTGTGTGTGTGCTTAGTTGTGTCCAACTGTCTGCGGCCCCATGGACAGGGCAATAGCCAGCCAGGCTCCTCTGTCCATGGCATTTTCCAGAAAAGAAAACCTGAGTGCGTTGCCATTTCCTACTGTAGGGGATCTTCCAGGCCCTGGGCTAGAACCTGTATCTCTTGAGTCTCCTGTATTGGCAGGCGGATTCTTTACCACTAGCACCACCTGGGAAGCCCCAGTTATAAGAGCTACTCAAGTCGAATGTTTCATCCGCAGTTAAATAAAAAGAACAAAAACAAAAATTCAAGTTTCACAAGATACTAACATTTTGAACTTATATGTTTTTTAATTGAACAATGGGTAATGTGGAAAAATATAAGATCATTATAGGAGTAATATGATTTAAAAAGAAGATATGAATCATGAATTATATCCACTCTCTTTCTGAAAGTAATAACATGTTGATAAGTGGATAGGTGGAGTCAGGAAAGAAAAGGCAGTGGTGCCATGAATCCTCCTTAAGTTCCATTTAGTCTTAACATATGAAAAGTGACAGAGGAATATTTTATTTTCTTCTTTTATATACATTGATCATATAATTAACTGGTTAGTATTTAGAAGCAAATGTATGTATACATATTAAACTCCATTTGAGTTGAAAGTTAGAAAAGCAAGTTCAAAATTTTACAATTACTTCTGAATAAAGTAGTTAATGTTTCTTCTAGTGACATTTTCAGCCTAGTATATTGTATTTGTTATGGCATTTCTATCTAGGATTCTAATGTTTGGATCAAGGCAAATATCTCTCTTTTTGTTTATTTTACCTAATTTATTTCTGTCTTAATCTCCAGGCTCTCTATAACCTTTGAATATGGTCATAGATTCAGTTGTATCTTAATTATCTGACAACATAAGGTACTTGTGAAGGAACAATTTGATATGCCTAAGGATTAGCATTTTGTACCACTTTCCTCTCGATTGAACATACTTAAGAAAGTTCTCCCTTTCTTTGACTTAAAAGCAGACCTTGGCTAGCTCTGCTGGGATAGAGACCACTGAGAAAAGGGGACAGGGAGATGCCAACTGCCTGCAGTGTTCACACTCCAAGGAAAAGTCTAGAACATTCTTGATAATCTATTGTTATATGGATAATGAGATACTGCTGCTGCTGCTAAGTCACTTCAGTCATGTCCAACTCTGTGAGACCCCACAGACGGCAGCCCACCAGGCTCCCCCATCCCTGGGATTCTCCAGGCAAGAACACTGGAGTGGGTTGCCATTTCCTTCTCCAATGAGATACTATTATTGCACAAAGAATTTGCATTTATTTCAGATAAATTTAAAGACTTTGTAGACAATCATTTAATCTAAACTATCTCACAAACCAAAGTTGAAAAGACAGGGTAAAAAAAACTCAGTAGAGAAATTTAGCCAAAATGACTTATCAAGTTTCTTACTGCATAATATATCACTCCAAAGTCAACTGCATGAGACTGTCCTTGTAAGTAACTCAATGGGAGACACTTCATAGCTTGCCTTAATCATGCTCATTCAAAAAAACTGGGTAAAAACCTGACATGCATGTTGTTCTGTTCACTTATGCATATCTACTGGCTTGGCCAGAAAGTTTTTCTGTGTTACAGAAAAACCCGATGGAACTTCTTGGCCAATCCAGTACAAACTTTGGGCTTTCCCTAGTGGTTCAGTGGAAAAGAATTTGCCTATAATGTAGGAGATGTAGGTTCAATCCCTGGGTCTGGAAGATCCCTGGAGTAGAAAATGGGTCCAACTTTTTCCTACTAAAGTGGAAAGGGGGAGAATATTTCTTTTACCTGCCTCCTGTAAGATGGAATGTGGTCAGTGATCTAAGCACAGTCATTGTAAGGAAGTAATTCAGAGCTATGCATCAGATGGAGATTATTGCTGGGCAGTGCTGGAAACGAGAGAGGGCAGTGGTAGCAGGTTCAGAAGCACCAGAGTCCAGAAACATCCCTTTCTTTGGCTTTTTGCCTCTGCTCATCACCCTTGGTTCTTGACTGGTCCTCCAGTCATCCAGAAGATAAGCTACCTAATGCGCTTTTACCGAATTCTTCTGCTTAAACTAGCAAGAGCAAAAAAGGTGTCTTTGCAGGGTAGAAACTGTACAGGAAAAAAAAAAAAAAAACCTACATGGTACCCAGGAAAGTTACAATTATGTCCAATACAAGGACTTTCTCAGTCAATGGTTAAAGATTATCACTAGCTCCTTAATGGAGAGGAAGTGGAGATAACTGCCGGAATCTATTTACTTCTTTATATTCAATTATATGTTGATCTCATTAGGAAAATTGGTTTGACATTCTCAACAAATTTTATCATCATTCTCATAACATCCTGAGTTGAAGACTTCTAGTGTGCCTTTTTTTTTTTTTCCACATATAGATATCTGGACTGGATAATTAAATCCAATAATATGTTATCCAGATGAATAGAACTAGAAAAGTACAAGAGAAGATCTTCTTTACTTGTCTTGAGATAATTTTAGTTCAAATTAAAGTAGATAGT
>SJYQ01000622.1:271731-319675 GCA_006410935.1 Redunca redunca | reverse complement strand
ATTCCCAAATAAGTCTCAACCTCTATTAATATAAATATTATTTCAATTTTGAATACTTTAAAAATCAAATGGATTAAGTATTCCCAAATGTGGGAAAAAACACAATTTTTTTTTACATAAACCTGTTGTATAAATATATTTTACATCATTAAATAATCATAATTTCCATCAATAAAGTGGTTTAATTGATATTATATATTTTATCCAGGCAATTATTTAAAAACAAGCAGCACATATACATGAGTATTTGTAGATGTGTATAATGGCATATGTGTTACTAAACTGCCTATGTTGGTCCTTAGGTCCATAGCTCCTACCGTCTAAGCAGCCATATTCTGCACCTTTTTGGGCCAACCCTGCCATCACAGCTGAATAGACTGGGCTGACCTAGGATAGACAGCTACATCAAACCTCTTGTGTTCTGGCTCAAAATTGTGATTTGGGTCAACTATATTTTTCCTTGAAATTTGAAACAGAAAAATTAAGAGACTGTACAAATTAAATGAAAGAATAAGTTGTGCTTTAAAATGAGGCTATGGAAGTGTAAGAAGAAAGCACATGCTACTATAACAATACACGTCAGTTAAAATTAAAATGTAGTAGGAGGTAGGGCAAAATATAAAAGACACAAAGGGAGACAAAAGAGTTAGGGATGGAGACCTGTCCTGCAGGAGGAGTTGTGAAAAAGTTTCCACACAGTAGGAAGCCCTCTCACAGGCAGCTCTGTGGGGAGTTTTTGAATCTCAGAAGGCAACATAAAACAAACAAACAAAACAAAACAAAAAAACCCCCACGGAATACACACCTAGTTGCAGAAAGAGAACTTTCCCTTAATAGGCTCTAACCCGATCACAAAACAAAGGATTGAGCAAATACCAAAGGGGAGCTGCATACCGGCGCCTCCCCGCCTGGAGGCAGAGAGGCAGGCTTCCTACAGCCAGAGCCAGAAGGCACAGGCTACTGCAATCTCAGCCACAGAGATGGCACCTTCCACCACACTGTGAGCAGGCTCCCAGCTGCTAACCAGGTCTTCCTGAGATCCTGGATGGTTGACATCCACCAGGAGGGTCACAGTCTGAGATCAGCTCTCTAGAAGAGACATACAGTGCACCTGAGACGGTGCTCTCATGACACATCCAGGAAACTGCACGGTCTGGACCAGGGAGGTGATTAAGACACACGGTCCACCTGAGACTGTGCTCGCCAAGAACCTGATCACCTGAGCTGCTCAGACCTGGGAAGGGCACAAAACGCACACTCAACCCACAGAGACTGAGCCAGAACTGTGTCTGAGTGTCTCTTGTGAGGATAAGGGTCAGCGGTGGCCTGCCACAGGGCCGGGGCTCTGGGTGCAGCAGACCTGAGTACGGCACAAGCCTTCTTGGAGGAAGTCACCATTAACCCCACCACAGAACCACCAGAACTTACATGGGACTGGGGGAAACAGACTCTTGAAGGGCACAAACAAGACCTTGTGTGCATCAGGACCCAGGAGAAAGGAGCAGTGAACCCACAAGAAACTGACGTAGACAGGACCATGAGTGTCCAGGAGTCTCCGGCAGAGGCATGGGTTGGTGGTGGCCTGCTTCAGGGTCAGTCACTGAGTGCAGTCATGTAGGCATGGGACATGTTGAAGGAGATCCCCATTATCTTCATTACCTCCATCGTAGTTTGGCCTCAGGTCAAACTACAGGGAAGGAACATAGGCCTGCCCATCAACAGAAAATTGGATTAAAGATTTACTGAACATGGCCCTGACCATCAGAATAAGACCCAGTTTCCCCCTAAGTCAGTCGAGACCATCAGGAAGCTTCCATAAACCTCTTATCCTTATCCATCAGAGGGCTGCTGCTGCTGCTGCTGCTGCTGCTGCTGCTAAGTCGCTTCAGTCATGTTCGACTCTGTGTGACCCCATAGACAGCAGCCCACCAGGCTCCCCCGTCCCTGGGATTCTCCAGACAAGAACACTGGAGTGGGTTGCCATTTCCTTCTCCAATGCAGGAAAGTGAAAAGTGAAAGTGAAGTCGCTCAGTCGTGTCTGACTCTTAGTGACCCCATGGACTGCAGCCCACCAGGCTCCTCCGTCCATGGGATTTTCCAGGCAAGAGTACTGGAGGGGGGTGCCATTGTCTTCTCTGCCATCAAAGGGCAGACAGACTGAAAACCACAATCACAGTAAACTAACCAAACTGATCACAAGGACCACAGCCTTGTCTAGCTCAATGAAAATATTAGCCATGCCATGTAGGGACACCCAAGACAGACAGGACATGGTGGAGAGTTCTGACAAAATGTGGCCCACTGGAGAAGGGAATGGAAAGCCACTTCAGTATTTTACCTTGGGAACCCCATGAACTGAAAGTTGAACTCCTCAGGTCAGTAGGTGCCCAATATGCTACTGGAGATCAGTGGAGAAATAACTCTAGAAAGAATGAAGAGACAGAGCCAAAGCAAAAACAGCACCAAGTCATAGATGTGACTGGTGATAGAAACAAAGTCTGATACTGTAACAAGCAATATTGCATAGGAACCTGGAATGTTAGGTCCATGAATCAAGGCAAATTGGAACTGGTCAAACAGGAGATGGCAAGAATGAACATTGACATTTTAGGAATCAGCGAACTGAAATGGACTGGAATGGGTGAATTTAACTCAGATGACCATTATATCTACTACTGTGGGCAGGAATCCCTTAGAAGAAATGGAGTAGCCATCATGGTCAACAAAAGAGTCCGAAATGCAGTACTCGGCTGCAATCTCAAAAATGACAGAATGATCTCTGTTCATTCCCAAGGCAAACCATTCAATATCATGGTAATCCAAGTCTATGCCCTGAGCAGTAATGCTGAAGAAGCTGAAGTTGAATGGTTCTATGAAGACCTACAAGACCTTTTAGAATTAACAACCAAAAAAGATGTCCTTTTCATTATAGGGGACTGGAATGCAAAAGTAGGAAGTCAAGAAACACCTGGAGTAACAGGTAAATTTGGCCTTGGAGTACAGAATGAAGCAGGGCAAAGGCTAATAGAGTTCTGCCAAGAGAACTCACTGATCATAGCAAACATCCTCTTCCAACAAAACAAGAGAAGACCTGTAGAGACACATGGACATCACCAGATGGTCAACACTGAAATCAGATTGATTATATTCTTTGCAACCAAAGATGGAAAAGCTCTATACAGTCAGCAAAAACAGGACCGGGAGCTGACTGTGGCTTAGATCATGAACTCCTTATTGCCAAATTCACACTTAAATTGAAGAAAGTATGGAAAATCACCAGACCATTGGGGTATGACCTATATCAAATCCCTTACGATTATACAGTGGAAGTGACAAATAGATTTAATGGATTAGATCTGATAGACAGAGTGCCTGAAGAACTATGGACAGAGGTTTGTGACATTGTACAGGAGTCAGGGATCAAGACTATCCCCAAGAAAAAGAAATGCAAACAGGCAAAATGGTTGTCTGAGGAGGCCTTACAAACAGATGGAAAGAAGAGAAGCCAAAGGCAAGGGAGAAAAGGAAAGATATACGCATTTGAATGTAGAGTTCCAAAGAAGAGCACAGAGAGATAAGAAAACCTTCCTCAGTAATCAATTCAAAGAAATAGAGGAAAACAATAAAATGGAAAAGACTAGAGATCTCTTCAAGAAAACTAGAGATACCAAGGGAACATTTCATGCAAACATAGGCACAATAAAGGATAGAAATGGTATGGACCTAACAGAAGCAGAAACTAGTAAGAAGAGGTGGCAAGAATACACAGAAGAACTATACAAAAAAGATCTTCATGACCCAGATAACCATGATGGTGTGATCACTCACCTAGAGCCAGATATCCTGGAATGCAAAGTCAAGTGGGCCTTAGGAAGCATCACTACGAACAAAGCTAGTGGAGGTGATGGAATTCCAGTGGAGTTATTTCAAATCCTAAAAGATGATGCTGTGAAAGTGCTGCACTCAATATGCTAGCAAATTTGGAAAACTCAGCAGTGGGCACAGGACTGGAAAAGGTCAGTTTTCATTTCAATCCTAAAGGAAGGCAATACCAAAGAATACTCAAACTACTGCACAATTGCACTCATCTCACATGGTAGCAAAGTAATGCTCAAAATTCTCAAAGCCAGCCTTCAACAGTACAACACTATGTGAACCGTGAACTTTCAGATGTTCAAGCTGGATTTAGAAAAGGCAGAGGAACCAGAGATCAAACTACCAACAACTGTTGGATCATCGAAAAAGCAAGAGAGTTCCAGAATAACATCTACTTTGGCTTTATTGACTACATCAAAGCCTTTGAATATGTGGATCACAACAAACTGTGGAAAATTCTTCAAGAGATGGGAATACCAGACCACCTGACCTGTCTCCTGGGAAATCTGTATGCAGGTCAAGAAGCAACAGTTAGAACTGGAGATGGAACAACAGAATGGTTCCAAACTGGGAAGGAGTAAGTCAAGGCTATATATTGTCACCATGCTTATTTAACTTATATGCAGAGTACATCATGAGAAATGCCAGGTTGGATGAAGCACAACCTCGTATCAAGATTTCCAGGAGAAATATTGATAATCTCAGACACAGAGATGACACCACCCTTATGGCAGAAAGTGAAGAAGAACTAAAGAGCCTCTTGATGAAAGTGAAAGAAAAGAGTGAAAAAGTTGGCTTAAAACTCAACATTCAGAATACAAAGATCATGGCATCTGGTCCCATTACTTCATGGCAAATAGATGGAGAAACAATGGAAACAGTGGCAGACTTTATTTTGGGGGGGCTCGAAAATCACTGTAGATGGTGACTGCAGCCATGAAATTAAAAGACACTTGCTCCTTGGTAGAAAAGTTATGACCCCTAGACAGCATATTAAAAAGCAGAGACATTACTTTACCAACACAGGTTCATCTAGTCAAAGCTACAGTTTTTCCAGTAGTCAGGTATAGATGTGAGAGTTGGACTATAAAGAAATCTGAGTACAGAAGAATTGATGCTTTTAAACTATGGTGTTGGAGAAGACTCGTGAGAGTCCCTTGGACTGGAAGGAGATCCATCCAGGCCATCCTAAAGGAAATCAGTCCTGGATATTCTTTGGAAAGACTGATGGTGACGCTGAAAATCCAATACCTTGTCCTCTTGATGCAAAGAACCAACTCACTGGAAAAGACTCTAAAGTTTTAAATGATTGAAGTCGGGAGGAGAAGGGGACAACAGAAGATGAGATGTTTGAATGGCATCACCAATTCAATGGACGTGAGTTTGAGTAGGCTTCGGGAGTTGGTGATGGACAGGGAAGCCTGGTGTGCTGCAGTCCATGGGATTGCAAAGACTCAGACACGACTGAGCGACTGAACTGAACTGAACTGAGTGCCTATCTTATGTGCCCAAAACTATGCTAAATATGTTACATGCATCATCTCATGTAATCTTAATGATGCTGCTAAGTCACTTCAGTTGCGTCCGACTCTGCGACCCCATAGATGGCAGCCCACCAGGTTCCCCCATCCCTGGGATTCTCCAGGCAAGAACACTGGAGTGGGTTGCCATTTCCTTCTCCAATGCATCAAAGTGAAAGTGAAGTCACTGAATCGTGTCCGACCCTTAGCATGGACTGCAGCCTACCAGGCTCCTCCGTCCATGGGATTTTCCAGGCAAGAGTACTGGAGTGGGGTGCCATTGCCTTCTCCAATCTTAATGATAACCCTATTGTAATAGATATTCTTTTTAGTCACAATTTACAGAATAGCAAACTGAGTCACAGAGAGGGTAAGTAATTTGCCCAAAGTCAAATATTTGTATAAAACCAGAATTAGTATAGAACATGAGTATCTGAATCCATATTTCTTATACTTATCCACTGTACAATCCTGCCAGTTATATGAGAAAATGGCAACTAAGAAACCATAAGAAAAGATCATGTCCTTTCCTGAAAAGGAAAGACAATCTAAAGCAAGAATCTTGTATATCTATTTACCCAAAAGATTGACTACAATATACATCCTATCCTTGGGCTCATGTAAGATTTCTAAATCCTCAAAGTCAAATGTGCCGAGTAAACATAATTGATACATACACTTCTATATGCTCAACAAATTGTTCTACCTATGAGTCCTTCTACCCTGTCTTAATATATATAAGTTTAAACAGTCACCAAAAAAAGTACTTTCCATATATATATTTGTTTAATTACCATTGTACTCTTGGTTTGAGGAACACCATGATGTTGAACTTGAAATTGAGCTTATAATTTACCAAAATCACAATTAAGCATTTTTAATTATCAAAGAGGGACAGAGTGCTTATCAAGGAACTCAGTTATAAATATTCATTCAGCAGCTATTATTGCATGGTTCTAGGCACTGAAGATGTAACAATGAATCAATCAAACAATAAAAGAATTCCTGCCTTCACTGAATTTGCATTCTATTTGTACAAGACAATTGAAAAAAATTAATGTGGTGTAGTACAAGATCCATACCAATAGACAGCTTCAAGAAGAATGATGCCAAACCACAACTTCAAACTGCATGGCCAGAGCTTACCAAGTTCATCCACATAATTGAAAAAGAGAACACTTATGAGAACTCTCCCTAAATGTGCCCACTGTTGGAATTCTATGTCTGACCTTTTTAAGAACTATTTACACAGTGTGGGCATAGATAAGTCATAAATTATAATGACTGTCCAAAATGAGAAACTTATTTGCACACGCCCATTCTGGTTGGCTGACTTCCCAGATGAATTCTGTATGAGCATATAATAAAATTCAGATGGAATTCATGATTTTGAACTGGACTTACAGAATAGTAATTAAAGTCTGCAGTGCTAATAACAGACTTAGTAAATCAGTATTATTAAATTTCTATATCAGATAATATAAAATTTGAGAGTTAAAAAAGAGCAAAAAAGGTTATCTCAGCATGGTTTTGAACAAAAGTAAAAGTAGCATTTACATAAAAAAGAGACACCCAACATTTCCTTATAAAGATACATACCTCTAATACCAAAACAGGCCACTCAGAAATATACATGCAGCTCTTTCCCACACATGTAACAGAGTCTGATTCCATTTTTGATGCTTGATTGCTGACACTTATCCAGTTTTCCCCTTTCCCCTCCCCTCCTGCCCCACATGTAGGAAAACTGAGAAGAAAGCTCAGATGCCCCCTCTCTTGGTGATGTCAGGAAGTTCAAAATACTCAAGTCCTGGTCCATAGGGTTACAAAGAGCTGGACACAACTGAAGCAACTTAGTATGCATACAAAACTTTGCATAGCTTTTTGAAGCAAGTATGGTATCATCAGTCTTAACATCTGAAGCAAATATCGGGTGGGAGATCCATCTCTCCTCTTCAGGGAGACCAGAACAACTGACCCAGCAGGCATGTCCAAATGATAATCAACCAGCGCTGGTGGGGCCAGGAAGGTTGGGGGAGGTCTTTCTCCTCTGGCTTAGGCTTGCTAACTAGTTCTGCTGCCTGTGGACTAGCTTGTGCTTTGAGCTGTGTCTCTCTTTGCTGCATTTGCTGAGTCCCTGCTCAAGCTTCTGTTGCAGTTTCAACTGACCTGCACCGGAAGTTTCACTCTTTGGCATTTAGGACAGGAGTATGGAATTGGGGCCCACCTTCAAGTGACCGTGGATCACGCGTCTCGTCCTGGACCTATCTGTGAGTCATGTGTCTTGACTCCAGCACACAATGTCACTGATGCTAGACTCAGAGTATGTGTTTCACTGAGGAAGTGGCCCTTTTTTAGAGCAGCAGTCCTCAGTCTTTTGGGTATCGTGGAAGACAATTATTTATTTTTTTTACAAACGGGACAAGGGGTATGGTTTGGGAAGGATTGAAGCACAATTAGGGTTCGTGCTCTTGTGATAATCTAATGTTGCTGCTGATCTGAAAGGAGGCGGAGCTCAGGTGGTCAAGCGAGTGAAGAGGAACAGCTGTCAAAACAGAGGAAGCTTCACTCATTCACCTGCTATTCACCCTCTGCGGTGCAACCCAGTTCCTAACAAGTACACGTGGCACTGACCCGGGGTTTGAGGACCCCTGCTGTAGAGTGCTCAGGAGGAAGACCAATATCTGTACAATGGGTGGGCCCCCTGGCTGATCTCTTGTGTGGAGGAAAAGCAGTGACTATGTGGCATGCTAAGGTCCCACTCTAAGAACAGATGGCTGAAACTAGGACACTATCAACTGCNCACTGATGCTAGACTCAGAGTATGTGTTTCACTGAGGAAGTGGCCCTTTTTTAGAGCAGCAGTCCTCAGTCTTTTGGGTATCGTGGAAGACAATTATTTATTTTTTTTACAAACGGGACAAGGGGTATGGTTTGGGAAGGATTGAAGCACAATTAGGGTTCGTGCTCTTGTGATAATCTAATGTTGCTGCTGATCTGAAAGGAGGCGGAGCTCAGGTGGTCAAGTGAGTGAAGAGGAACAGCTGTCAAAACAGAGGAAGCTTCACTCATTCACCTGCTATTCACCTTCTGCGGTGCAACCCAGTTCCTAACAAGTACACGTGGCACTGACCCGGGGTTTGAGGACCCCTGC
This sequence comes from Redunca redunca, assembly GCA_006410935.1. Lineage (NCBI taxonomy): Eukaryota > Metazoa > Chordata > Mammalia > Artiodactyla > Bovidae > Redunca > Redunca redunca. The sequence goes on along the minus strand of SJYQ01000622.1, from coordinate 311,125 downwards.
TGTAGAGTGCTCAGGAGAAAGACCAATATCTGTACAATGGGTGGGCCCCCTGGCTGATCTCTTGGGTGGAGGAAAAGCAGTGACTATGTGGCATGCTAAGGTCCCACTCTAAGAACAGATGGCTGAAACTAGGATACTATCAACTGCCTTTGCTAATGCTGCTGCCTATATCTCTGTCAACAATAAAGGGCTTTACCTTAGGATTACCAAGAAAAACAGCCACGCCCCCCCACCCCCACNCCCCCCACCCCCACCACACCCCATGACACAGCCAAGGGTTAAGCCAAACACAACATCAACCTGGATTTCTTAAATTCCACAAAGTAACCATTGACATGGAGGAGAACTCTAATCTTTCAGATACTGATTTGCGGCTTCTGAAAGAAGAAACATAAATATGAAGTGTAGAGAGGACCACTTTTCCATTGAGGTATACTGAACAAAACAACCATAAAGAGAAAACTAATACAGGGGATGGAAACAAACAAAAAATGAAACAGAGGTCCATACTTTGACTAACTGGAACACCAAATTTTACTAAAAAAAAAAAATTTATACAACAAAAGATAAAAGGAAAATAATTAGCTTTCACGCCTTTACAATGTTGGTTCTGAGTCAATTTTAACAAATACTGAAATGCACCAACTGTCAAATTCTCACGTTGTTCAATCACTAGGTCATATCTGACGCTTAACAACCTCATGGAATGCAGCACGCCCGGATTCCCTGTCCATCACTATCCCCCAAAGTTTGCTCAAACTCTTGTTCATTGAGTCAGAGATACCATTCAACCATCTCATCCTCTATCACCCGTTCTCCTCCTGACCTTGATTTTTCCCAGCATTAGGGTCTTTTCCAATCAGTCAGCTCTTTGCATCAGGTGGCAAAAGTATTGGAAGTTTCAGTTTCAGCATCAGTTCAGGACAGTTCAGTCGCTCAGTTGTGTCTGACTCTTTGCAGGCCCATGAACCACAGGATGCCAGGCCTCCCTATCCATCATCAACTCCCAGAGTCCACCCAAACCCATGTCCATTGAGTCAGTGATGCCATCCAACCATCTCATCCTCTGTCATCCCCTTGTCCTCCTGCCCTCAATCTTTCCCAGCATCAGGGTTTTTTCAAATGAGTCAGCTCTTCACATCAGGTGGCCAAAGTATTGGTTTCAGCTTAAACATCAGTCGTACCAATGAACACCCAGGACTGATCTCCTTTAGTATGGACTGGTTGGATTTCCTTGCAGTCCAAGGGACTCTCAAGAGTCTTCTCCAGCAGCACAATTCAAAAGCATCAATTCTTCAGCACTCAGCTTTCCTTATAATCCAATTCTCACATCCTTACATGACCACTGGAAAAACCGTAGCCTTGACTAGATGGACCTTTGTTGGGAAAGTAATGTCTCTGCTTTTTAATATGCTGTCTAGGTTGGTTATAACTTTCCTTCCAAGGAATAAGCATCTTTTAATTTCTTGGTTGCAATTAACATCTGCAGTGATTTTGGAGCCAAGAAAAATAAAGTCAGCCACTGGTTCCACTATTTCCCCATCTATTTGCCATGAAGTGATGGGACCAGATGCCATGATCTTAGTTTTCTGAATGGTGAGCTTGAAGCCAACTTTTTCACTCCCCTCTTTNTCTTTCACACTCATCAAGAGTCTCTTTAGCTCTTCTTCACTTTCTGCCATAAGACTGGTGTCATCTGCATATCTGAGGTTATTGATATTTCTCCTGGCAATCTTGATTCCAGCTTGTGCTTCTTCCAGCCCAGCGTTTCTCATGATGTACTCTGCATAAAAGTTAAATAAGCAGGGTGACCATATACAGTCTTGACGTACTCCTTTTCCTATTTGGAACCAGTCTCTTGTTCCATCTCCAGTTCTAACTGTTGCTTCCTGACCTGTATATAGGTTTCTCAAGAGGCAGGTCAGGTGGTCTGGTATGGCCATCTCTTTCAGAATTTTCCACAGTTGATTGTGATCCACACAGTCAAAGGCTTTGGCATAGTCAATGAAGCAGAAATAGATGTTTTTCTGGAACTCTCTTTTTTGATGATCCAGCAGATGTTGGCAATTTGATCTCTGGTTCCTCTGCCTTTTTGAAAACCAGCTTGAACATCTGAAAGTTCATGGTTCATGTATTGCTGAAGTCTGGCTTGGAGAATTTTGAGCATTACTTTACTAGCATGTGAGATGAGTGCAATTGTGCGGTAGTTTGAGCATTCTTTGGCATTGCCTTTCTTTGCAATTGGAATGAAAACTGACCTTTTCCAGTCCTGTGACCATGGCTGAGTTTTCCAAATTTGCTGACATATTGAGTGCAACACTTTCACAGCATCATCTTTCAGGATTTGAAATAGCTCAGCTGGAATTCCATCGCCTCCACTAGCTTTATTCATAGTGATGCTTTCTAAAGCCCACTTGACTTCACATTCCAGGATATCCGGCTCTAGGTGAGTGATCACACCATCATGGTTATCTGGGTCATGAAGATCTTTTTTGTACAGTTCTTCTGTGTATTCTTGCCACCTCTTCTTACTAGTTTCTGCTTCTGTTAGGTCCATACCATTTCTGTCCTTTATTGTGCCTATGTTTGCATGAAATGTTCCCTTGGCATCTCTAATTTTCTTGAAGAGATCTCTAGTCTTTCCCATTCTATTGTTTTCCTCTATTTCTTTGCATTGATTGCTGAGAAAGACTTTCTTATCTCTCCTTCCTATTCTGGAACTTTGCATTCAAATGGGTATATCTTTCCTTTTCTCCTTTTCTTTTCACTTCCTTTCTTTTCACAGCCATTTGTAAGGCCTCCCCAGACAGCCATTTTGTTTTTTTACATTTCTTTTTCTTGGGGATGGTCTTGATTCCCGTCTCTTGTACAATGTCACGAACCTCCATTCATAGTTCATCAGGCACTCTGCCTATCAGATCTAGTCCCTTAAACCTATTTCTCACTTCCACTGTATAGTCAGAAGCGATTTGATTTAGGTCATACCTGAACAGTGTAGTGGTTTTCTCCACTTTCTTCAATTTCAGTCTGAATTTGGCAATAAGGAGTTCATGATCCGGACCACAGTCAGCTCCCAGTCTTGTTTTTGCTGACTGTATAGAGCTGCTCCATCTTTGGCTACAAAGAATATAATCAATCTGATTTTGGTGTTGACCATCTGGTGATGTCCATGTGCAGAGTCTTCTCCTGTGTTGTTGGAAGAGGGTGTTTGCTATGACCAATGTTTGTTCTCTTGGCAGAACTCTATTAGTCTTTGCCCTGCTTCATTCCGCATTCCAAGGCCAAATTTACCTGTTACTCCAGGTGTTTCTTGACTTCCTACTTTTGCATTCCAGTCCCCTATAATGAAAATGACACCTTTTTTGGGTTTTAGTTCCAGAGGTCTTGTAGGTCTTCATAGAACTGTTCAACTTCTGCTTCTTCAGTATTACTGGTTGGGGCATAAACTTGGATCACCATGATATTGAATGGTTTGCCTTGGAAACGAAGAGAGATCATTCTGTCACTTTTGAGATTGCATCTAAGTACTGCATTTCAGGCTCTTTTGTTGACTATGATGGCTACTCCATTTCTTCTAAGGGATTCCTGTCCACAATGGTAGATATAATGGTCATCTGAGTTAAATTCACCCATTCCAGTCCATTTCAGTTCGCTGATTCCTAAAATGTCAGTGTTCATTTTTGCCATCTCCTGTTTGACCAGTTCCAATTTGCCTTGATTCATAGACCTAAGATTCCAGGTTTCTATGCAATATTGCTCTTTAAAGCATCAAACCTTGCTTCTATCACCAATCCCATTCACAACTGGATGTTGTTTTTGCGTTGGCTCCATCCCTTCATTCTTTCTGGAATTATTTCTCCACTGATCTCCAGTAGCATATTGGGCACCTACTGACCTGGGGAGTTCCTCTTTTGGTATCCTATCTTTTTGCCTTTTCATACTGTTCATGGGGTTCTCAAGGCAAGAATACTGAAGTGGTTTGCCATTCCCTTATCCAGTGGACCACATTCTGTCAGACCTCTCCACCATGACCCATCCATCTTGGGTAGCCCCATATGGCACAGTTCATAGTTTCACTGAGTTACACAAAGCTGTGGTCCATGTAATCAGATTGGCTTGTTGTCTGTGATTGTAGTTTCAGTCTGTCTGCCCTCTGATCCCCTCTCCCAGTGCTTACCATCTTACTTGAGTTTCACTTACCTTGGACATGGGGTCTCTCTTCATGGCTGCTCCAGCAAAGTGCAGCCTTGCAATGAATACTCAGGGTTGAGTTCCTTTAGGATTGGCTGGTTTGATTTCCTTGTTTTTCAAAGACTCTCATGACCTCCATCACTTTGGGGACTCAAATTAATTTAAACTAGGGAGATGGCACCCCACTCCAGTACTCTTGCCTGGAAAATCCCCTGGATGGAGGAGCCTGGTAGGCTGCAGTCCATGGGGTTGTGAAGAGTCGGACACAACTGAGCGACTTCCCTTTCACTTTTCACTTTGATGCATTGGAGAAGGAAATGGCAACCCACTCCAGTGTTCTTGCCTGGAGAATCTCAGGAACGGGGGAGCCTGGTGGGCTGCCGTCTATGGGGTCACACAGAGTCGGACACGACTGAAGCGACTTAGCAGCAGCAGCAGCAGCAGGGCATCCTACTAAACTTATACAAGTATTTTTTATACTCACAGCAGTGTTACAAGATATAAAATAGAGATAGAATCCATTCTAATCTTGACTACCAGAACTATTATTTGCCTAAATTTCACATAGCCATGAAGACCCCATGGAGGAAACCATGGCAACTGATTCTACTATTCTTGCCTGGAGAATCCCATGGACAGAGAAGCCTGGTGGGCTACAGTCCACAGGGTCACAAAGAATCAGACACGATTGAAGCAACTTAGCACAAATGCACACATGAGGTCCATTGCTCTAAAATATCTTCCAGTGGTCATGGATACTCCAACCCAAATTAAATTAAGTCTTTGGTACTTGCAACTGGCTTCTTAAAAAGGAACTCCATGGACCTTCCCCTTAGAGGACTATTATAAGACCTATTTAGGAAAAGGGTGATCATGACCACTATTCCTTCATCAACAGCCAAATTTGGGTTTTTCTTAAATCTGAATGAATGAATGGCACCTCAGGGTGGATTACTAATATTCACTATTACTAATACCTAATAGCACGGTCTTACCCATTTAAGGTCTCCACACCCAATACTATTAAAATTATTGATCAGATGGATCCAGTCAGCTATTGGTGTGTATTTTGGTGTTATAGAGTTGGTTACTATGCTCTCTTCAGTGCCTATTTCAACAGCCTCCCAGTCACAGTTTACAGCTTGCCTTCGCCTTTGAAGGGACGGAACACACAACCTGCCTCCCCATGGGTGAATACTTCAGCTGCCTGCCATGACACACAGTGTTTGAGGCAAAGTCCAAACGTTATCCAGCCTTCTCCAGGGGCAAGTGTTATATCACACTGATGACATTTTTCTCCAAAGAGATTCAGTTGAAACACTTAGTCAAGACATACAAACATTCAAAATCAAGCTCAAAAAATAACGGGATGCCCCACACAAAGTAGAAGTTCCCACCATCTCGGTTAAATTCCTGAAAATTATTTGGTAAGCCAAGTGGCACTATATCTCTATCAAGAAATAGTTGTTAACCCTCAGCACTCAGTGTTAAACAAGCCCAGCATCTTTTATGCCTTTCTGGGTTCAGGACACACCATGTGCTTCACTTGCAAATTTTACTTAAGCCCATTTAGGGGCTTTCCTAAGGAATCCGCCTGCAATGAAGGAGTCCTGGGTTCAATTCCTGGGTTGGGAAGATCCCCTGGAGAAGGGAATGGCAACCCATTCCACCATCCTTGCCTGGAAAATTCCATGGACAGAGGAGCCTGATGGGCTACAGTCCATGGGATCGCAAAGAGTCAACACAACTGAGAGACAAACACTTTTACTTTTCATCTTTCAATTCTGATGATATGAATATATATAGAAACAAAGCTTTCCCTGAGCTTTCATGTAACAAACATTTATGGGACTTCCCTGGTGGTCCAGTGGTTAAGAATCCACCTTGAGATGCAGGGAACGCTAGTCCTGTCCCTGTTCGGGGGACCTAGGATCCCACATGCAGTGGGGCAACTAAGCCCATGCACCTTTGCGCTGCAAAGGAAGATCCCACACAAGATAGGAAGATCCCATGTGCCACAACTAAGATCTGAGCCAGCCAAATAAATAAATATTAAAAAAAATTATTGAATACATGCTACAAAACATTTATTGAATATATACTACATAGACAGATCAAAGCCATTTCAAGAAATGCCAATTTTCAATTGTGACAAGTTCCAGGGAAGAAAAGTCTACGATACTGGGTGGAACTGTCTGTTATAATGGGATCAATCCTAGACAGGAAGTTTAAGGAACTGATATCTGTGCTGAAAGCTGAAGAATGAGTAGAAGTGAACTAGCAGATAGTGATGAGAATTCCAGGCAGGACTAACACAGGACAGGGGGAGCTTAGGGAAATCTGAAGGCCTGAAACTCAGAGTGGTCAATGCCATCAAATGGTTTCAGGGTAAGCAAAACATGAGCAGACTTGTGTTTTTAAATAATCACTCTCCCACAGAGTCCAAAAGACTGTTCTATACATCTGTGTCTCTTTTGCTGTCTTGCATACAGGGTTATGGTTACCCTCTTTCTAAATTCCATATATATGCGTTGCTGCTGCTGCTGCTAAGTCAAGTCAGTCATATCTGACTCTGTGCGACGCTATAGACGGCAGCCCACCAGGCTCCCCCGCCCCTGGGATTCTCCAGGCAACAACACTGGAGTGGTTTGCCACTTCCTTCTCCAATGCATGAAAGTGAAAAGTGAAAGTGAAGTCGCTCAGTCATGTCCGACCCTCAGCGACCCCATGGACTGCAGCCTACCAGGCTCCTCCATCCATGGGATTTTCCAGGCAAGAGTACTGGAGTGGGGTGCCATTGCCTTCTCCAATATATATGCGTTAGTATACTGTATTGGTGTTTTTCTTTCTGGCTTACTTCACCCTGTATAATCGGCTCCAGTTTCATCTACCTCATTAGAACTGATTCAAATGTATTCTTTTTAATGGCTGAGTAATACTCCATTGTGTATATGTACCACAGCTTTATTATCCATTCATCTGCTGATGGACATCTAGGTTGCTTCCATGTCCTGGCTATTATAAACAGTGCTGTGATGAACATTGGGGTACACGTGTCTCTTTCAGTTCTGGTTTCCTCAGTGTGTATGCCCAGGACTGGGACTGCTGGGTCATTTGGGAGAATAGCATTGAAACATGTATAATATAAGAAATGAATCTCCAGTCTAGGTTCGATGCAGGATACAGGATGCTTAGGGCTGGTGCACTGGGATGACCCAGAGGGATGATATGGGGAGGGAGGTGGAAGGGGGGTTCAGGATTGGGAACACGTGTATACCCGTGGCGGATTCATGTTGATGTATGGCAAAACCAATACGATATTGTAAAGTAATTAGCCTCCAATTAAAATAAATAAATTTAAATGTAATAAATAAATAAATGATCACTCTGAGTCAGTATGAAGAATGAATTGAAGAAGGTTGAGTAGTAGAAGATCAAGTGTCAATAACCAAATATCAGTACATAGTCACTGCAGAGGATTGCATATACCTCAGTTTGTGTTTCTTCTAAGTTTAGGTTAAGTTCAGAGAACTTCATCTTCTGAAATGGACATTTAAAGAAAAATTACTCACAATTAATGCCTTTACCATTTATAGAAGTAATATCTTAAATATGACTCTCTATAGCAATGAAAATTAAGCCTCATTTATTTTACAGTAATCTAAAACTTATAGACAGCAGATGTTTAGTTGGCCTAAAGAAACCTTGAAGCTGACTGTTCCCAATTAGTGTGGAAATTCAACTGCTAAAGTATATTAATACCCTAGAGGGAAAAACAGTTTCAATACCCACACAAGAATCTAAATAGTTTAATACATTTGGTTTCTGTGCAGAAAACAGTCAGTAGCAGGCCGTGTGAGTGTACTAAGTCACTTAGGTCATGTCTGACTCTGCCATCCTATGAACCAAAGCCTACCTGGCTCCTCTGTCCATGGGATACTCCAGGCAAGAATCTTGGAGTGGGTTGCCATGTCCTCTTCCAGGGCATCTTCCTGATCCCGGGATCAGACCCATGTCTTTTATGTCTCCTGAATTGGCAAGTGGGTTCTTTACCACAAGTGCCAACTGGGAATCCAATAGCAGGCCTGAGATTGCTAATTCTAAAAAGGCTTGCTTGAAAGTTGGGCCATTGGCTGAAGTATGGGCTTGTATTTGAGGCACATTTCCACCATTACTAACCCTAACCCTAACCCTAATATGCCAAAATTGTGTGTACCCACAATGTGGTTTTGGCCAAACATGTGCTTTCCTTCTGAGACTCTCAATATTGGTACATACCAGGCAAACAGGACAATGTGACTAGACTTCTTGGGCAGTGGGTCTCCAATGAGCTTCCCTAGTAGCCATGTTGTCACAATTTTTTGCTGGAGGGATTAAGCAGGTCTTCTGAGACTCTGCTGGGAGAAGCAAGACTCTAGGAAGCTGGAATGTGATTCCCCTCAGACGTCAGCACACCTGTCTGTTTCTTTTGCTGACTGTGCCTTGCATCCTTTCACTCTAATAAATCTTGGCTGAGTATGGCTATACTCAGTCCTATGAGTCCCTGAATCCATCTCCAAACCTGACAAGTCTCGGTGACTCTGACACAGTTTCCATAGTTTATCAGTAAAATAATAGGAATGAACAAATATATAATTTATTCCTATTTTGGAATTCTTATACTTAATCATTATTAATAAAATATTAACATATTATTTGCCTAGTCATATTTAAAAGTAATAGGCATTTCTAGAAGATACTGTATTCCTGGTGCCCACTGATCTAAGCATCATAGTTAAGTTTCTCTCCTATATATTCTCTACAAATTTTTCCATGGATATATATACTCTGTTGGTCTTCCCAGGTGACTCAGTGGGTAAAGAATCTGCCTGCAATGCAGGAGACACGAATTCAGTTCCTAGATCTGGAAGCTTCCCTGGAGGAGGAAGGCATGACAACCCACTCCACTGTTCTTGTCTGGAGAATCCCATGGACTGAGGAGCCTGGCGGGCTATAGGTGGCAAAGAGTCAGACAGGACTGAAGCAACTGGGCCACATATACAGTCTGTTAGATATGTCTATACATAGGGGTTTCCCTGGTGGCTCAGCAGTAAAAAAACTGCCTGCAATGCAGAAGACACAGTTGATGTAGGTTCAATCCCTGCATCAGGAAGACTTCCTGGAATATGAAATGGCAATCCACTCCAGTATTATTGCCTGGAAAATTCCACGGATAGAGGAACCTGGCAGGTTACAGTCCGTGGGATCACAAAAAGTTAGCCACTATTGAGCAACTGAGCATGCGAACACAGATATAAGTATATACAAATATAGATCTAGATAAGACAGATGTACATATACATATGTATATTTCAAAAGAGAAAGAAGAGAGACTTCTAACAACAGATTTCTCGGAGAGTAGATCAAGAAAGCCCTTTTAATTATGACAGTGTAATGCAAGTGGTCCTTATACTGCACTAAATAAACGTGGAATTTCATTTTTTTAAAGTTAAAAATATTTTTCACTATCTGGGGCTTTCTGGCTTTCAGCTTGTCTCACACACTTGCTTCTAACTGAGGTGAGCTTGTCAAACAGGCATGATTTTATGAAAAAATAATCTAAGTTTGTAGAGGTCCACATGATAATTAACAGGCAAGTTTCTATCACTTGGGTATCTAAATATCCAAGGCTTACTCCCCATGTAAAGCCAGACTTTACCAGACTTTCAGAGAGCAGTTTTAAGATCATGGTACATTTTAGAGTTCTTAGATGCTGTCAGATACAATGGGGACAAATGTAATTATATTTTTAAAATTAATTTTTTATTGAGGTATAGTTGATTTACAATGTGGTGTTCATTTCAGGTGTAATTAAATCTTAGAAGAAAAAAAGCNAAATCTTAGAAGGATAAAAGCACATTATTAGTGATAGGTTAAAAGATTATTATTTTAGTGCCCATCATTATATTAATAGTACGTTATGCCAGAACGTAAAGATATTTTGAAACCTCTTTATTGGACACGTGGGTTAGTAAAGAGCATGAAACCTTATTTTTCCTTTTAAGATATTAATTCAGTCCTGTAATTGAATATTATTTCAGTCAGTTTCAGAATGAGTGATCCTTGCTGGAAGAATCCAGGAGGAAGCCATCACTTTGATTTCTCCTCAAGAATTTCAAAAATAGCTCCAGAAAACAAGAAATGACAGATGTGCCAGGTGTTTAATTTTCTATTTCATGTTAGCACAAAATATTTGAGAATTCTGTGTTTTATATTACAAGTATAACTGAAGACCATTTCCATAGTGAGAAGTAATTCCTTAAGAGTCGGATATGGCTGTCCTTTAACTTTTACCAGTATCGTATCAAATGAGCGTAAGTCCCCCATGTGAGAAATGTACATTCACAAGGCTTTGTGAATTCAATTTATCTGGCTAAACTTGGTAGCACGTTTTCAATTTATTTGATGCATTATTTTACCCGATTTTTGAAAAAAACATTTTATGTCCATAAGAACACATTGTGAATGTCACAATTTATCTTATCACTCATGATAATATAAAACCCACAATGAACCAAAATTGAGAAAGGGCCTTTATCGCACTGTTCCTCCCATATTTGTTCTGGTGAGAGCAAAATGTAAATATCTCCTTTGCAGAACACCAAAAGCTATTTGAAAAAAGACATGTAGATGGTATTTTTCTCAGGTTTTTAAGATTATTTTTCCATCTGTCAGCAAAATTGATTATAAGATAGGGGTTTGTCCTAAAAGACACTTTTAGACCAGCCTTGGAGATTATGTATGGCCAAACCAAAAATCATCAGAGACTCTCAAAAATGTGATTCTTACATGAAAAGGTAGAAAAAAAAACAAAAAGTAAGATTGATATGGATCTTTCCACCTTCCCTTCTCTGATCCTCAGACTGGACACTGTCCACCTCTGTAGACATACTTCCTTCACATCCTCACCTCACAGTTTGCTTTAACAACCTTAAACTCCTTATGATATCATATAATACCATGTTCTGTCTCCCTTCTCCTTTCCTCATACAATTTCTTCTGCCTGAAATCCTTCTCTCACACACTTCTGTTTTATTTTTATACTTTGTTTCATTGAAGATGTAAATTCATCTTAGAAGCCTCATCAGACCACTCCTACCAGATCTAGACTAGGGAAACTATGCTCCCAAGGTACCTGGAAAATCCTATGGACAGAGGAGGAGCCTGGCAGGCTACACTCCACTGGGCTACAAAAGAATCAGACACAACTTAGTGACTAAACCACAACAACAATAAGATACCACAGCTATATTTCTGCCACTCTCTTTACCTTAGAATTACAATGTCTGCTACCCACTGTACAATAGGCATCTGGAAAAAGAGGATACCTCTTATTCATGTTTGTATACCTAGCACCTTACACAGTACGAGACACAACGGTAGACACACAATACATATTTGCTGAATAAATGAATACTGACTCCTGGTAAGGTATGGTTTCAGTCAATCTATCTTTATGTCTTAATTTGAATCCATCATGAATAACAATGACTACAAATTACAGGTTGAGTCCATGCTTCAATGATACTCATTTTATTAAGAAACAAGTCTATGCATGGTTCTAAACATGTAGCAATTAAAATTCTACAGCACCTCTAAATCTGCCTTTTGAGAGAAAGCAAAAATCAAAACTTTAAATAAATTCTCCATATATTGACATTTTCAACCTCCTTTTTGAGTTTGCAAGGCAGCTAAAGATTGTCCACCATTACCCCACTGAACTTCTGTTAAGTTTAAACATAAAAATCCCAGTTAAATCCTAATGGGAAGAACAAAGGGCCCATTCACATTCCAGGAGCCATGTGAAGTCTAATTTGTTCATATCTACTGCCTATACTCCCAGATATATTAATTATGGATCATTAAAAATGAGCTAAAATTTGGTTATAATAAAATAATAAACTAGTCACTGTGAAAAGACCATATGGCAGCAATATGCATGCAGAGCCATCCAGATTAATCTACCTAATACCCACACCTGAAAGGGAAAGCCCTAGCATATTAGTCAGTGTTTATCAAGGATTAATCATATAGAAATGACTTACAAAACTCTTTTCTCCAGCACTTGTCTTTGTAGGTAAACACTCTCCAAACACTGTTCATCAGGAGAAACTGATATATTGTTGTAAAGGAAATTCATATTTTGATATTCATCAAAAATTCAATGACTTCAGTTACGAAATTAAACGATGCTTTCTCCTTGGAAGAAAAGCTATGAAAAACTTAGACAGCATATTAAAAAACAGAGACATCACTTTGCCAACAAAGGTCCATCGAGTCAAAGCTATGGTTTTCCCTGTAGTCACATAGGGATGTGAGAGTTGGACCATAAAGAAGGCCAAGCGCTGAAGAATTGATGCTTTCGAACTATGGTCCTGGAGAAGACTCTTGAGAGACCCTTGGACAACAAGGAGATCAAACCAGTCAATCCTAAAGGAAATCAACCCTGAATATTCATTGGAAGGACTGATGCTGAAGTTGAAGCTCCAAGACTTTGGCCACCTGATGCGAAGAGCTGACTCACTGGAAAAGACCCTCATGCTGGGAAAGACTGAGGGCAGGAGGAGAAGGGGATGACAGAGGATGAGATGCTTGGATGGCTCATCAGCTCAATGGACTTGAGTTTGAGCAAACTCCCGGAGACAGTGAAGGACAAGGAAGCCTGGTGTGTTGCAATCCATGGGGTCATAAAGAATCGGACATGACTGAGCAGCTGAACAAGAAAAATGCAAGGACGGGACTTCCCTGGTGGTCCAGTGATTAAGACTTTGCCTTCCAATGGAGGGGGTGCAGGTTTGATCCCTGGTCAGGAATCTAAGATACCACAAGACTTAGGGCCAAAAAAAAAACATAAAACACAAGTAATATTGCAACAAATTCAATACAGGCTTTTAAAATGGTCCACACCAAAGAAATTAATTTTTACACAAGACTTAGGGCCAAAAAAAAAACATAAAACACAAGTAATATTGCAACAAATTCAATACAGGCTTTTAAAATGGTCCACACCAAAGAAATTAATTTTTAAAAATACAGAGAAATAACTGGCTTTTCATTGCAGACCAGATTAAAAACATGAAATATATAGAACTTTATTACTTTTTGCAAGATGATAAATGCAACTTTTTTGGATTTTATTTTATGAAAAACCACATGTATAATATAATTTTCTGACAAAATTAAAATGACATGCTCAGAGAATAATTCTGAATTATCAGAACTGAAAATAATCAATCACAGTTTGGGAAAAAGTGTTTCTCAGTTTTTATATATAAGTGATTATTTAAAAAACCAAAATAATACAGTTTGGTTGATTCCAAAATATATTTCCTATTCAGGACTGTATTTCTTTTTGAAGGTTATTAATTTCTTTCTTAAATGGGAGATTAAGCATGTGAAATGTCACTGCATGAATAAAGCATCTGCCTACAATGCGGGAGACCTGGGTTCAGTCCCTGGGTCGGGAAGATCCCCTGGAGAAGGAAATGGCACCCTACTCCAGTACTCTTGCCTGGAGAACCCCATGGATGGAAGAGCCTGATGGGCTACAGTCCATGGGGTCACAAAAGCTGGACACGACTGAGCGACTTCACTTTAAATTTTACCACTTAAAGAAACTAACATGTAACATATAAAGAGAGCTTCCCTTACTCATTTCTAAGAAAATATTCAAAAAGACTATGAAGTACCTTTGCCTATCATGACAGCCTACTGTTAGCTGTTAATTTTTAAAATAAACTATCTCTACTAATTTTATCTCAGGATTATTTTTGTGAATATTCTACTTTCTATGCAAGTGAGGAATCAAGAGGATTATTGGAATTATTGATTCATATCACTTATAAGCCTAATATTTAAATGCATCAAAGTTAATACATTACCTCTGTACTAAGGAAATTGTACTTGTACAAGCTCACTTTACTAACTCCATACTATAGAACTAATTTATAAATTAATTCTTTAAAACCACCCTTGATTTATTCACCTTGATTTTTGTACAACTTGAATTTCAGCAAAATGTTACTGCCATAATTATTTTAATCCTAAAATATTGCATAACATCTAGTCAACATTTTTATCATCTCTAGTTTTATTGGAAATTATAAAGTCTTGGCACTTTTAAATACTTGTTCAGGCTACTTTTTGTTTTATTAATTACCTTTTTTATCTGCTCAGATATGAAAGGCAATTTAACAGTCCTGGAAAAAGTGGTCACTGAAGCATGTATATTACCATATATAAAATAGATGACCAGTGCAAGTTTGATGACCAGTGCAGAGCACTCAGAGCTGGTGCTCTGGGACAGCCCAGGGAGATGGGGTGGGGAGGGAGGTGGGAGGGGGTTCAGGATGAGGGGACACGTGCGCACCCATGACTGACTGATGTCGATATATGGCAAAAACCACCACAATATGTAAAGTAATTAGCCTCCAATTAAAATAAGTTAATATAAAAATCTAAAGCTGAGATAAGTAGAAAAGACACATTGAAGGAATATTACAATTTTAGTTCCAGCTGAATATTTTGTCAGAAAAGATGAATTGATAAGCACTAGAATCTTCACCCAAGACTAATGATGACAAGAAAGTCAAAATGCAAGGAGGGGACTTTTAATAGCCTAACGTATTACCCTGGTTATTAAAATAATTTCTGTAGTATATCCTGTAATTGCACTGTAGATATTTAAGATACATATTTATTATCATACCTAGAGAGCTTTTACCAGTTGTGTAGAAGTTGAACGTCCAAATAAACTACATGCAATATTTGAGACACACTTATATTAAAAAGCTTATTTATTGGTCGTTATTTGAAATTCTAATTTAATTGGGCATTTGTATTTTTACTAGCTAAATCTTGCAACTTCTGTTGAAGTAATTAGAGGGATGTGCTCAGTCACTCAGTCATGTCTGACTCTTTGCATTCCCATGGACTATAGCCTGACAGGCTCTCCTGTCCATGGGATTTTTTAGGCAAAAATACTGGAATGTTGCCATTCCCTCCTGCAGGGACTCTTCCTAATTCAGGGATCAAACCAGTGTCTCCCGCATGTCCTGCATTGGCAGGTGGATTCTTTACCCCAGAGCCACCTGGAACCCCAAGTAGAGGGATACTAATCATTTCCTCTCATGTTTTTGACTCTAAACGTTATAAAAATACATGTTCTTAGACAGGACTAGCTACATAAGGTGTGGGGCTCCCTTCAAAATGTAAACACAGGCCCCCTTTCAAAAATTATTATTTCAAGATGGCACCAGTAGAGTCTTAAGCCAAGTACCCATGAAGCCAGTCCCATTCTTAGGAGTTTAGCATCCCAGACATTAGGTTACATCTGAATCAAGTACTCTTACATTACAGAGAAACAAATGGCACCGTTTTTAACTGGAACTGGTCTATACTGGGGTCACCAAACTTCATCTATAAAGGGTCACAAAGTATTAATAAATATTTTAGGCTTTTAGGCTAGGCAGTTTCTGTCATAACTATTAACTCTGCTGTACATAAACAAAAGTGCATAGGCTGTGTTCCAATAAAGCTTTTTTTTTACAAAGGAGCTGTGGACCAAATTGACCCATGGTCTATTGTTTGCTGACCCCTAGACTATACTACAAACATGAGCAAAATTATCATTTAGATCTGTTCACAATCTACACAAATATAACACCTAAGGTAGACATTTAGATTATATTCATTTCCACAAGACATTAAAACAATTTTGCAAAAATAGATAACAGAGTTTATTAAGTATGTATCTCCACACTAAATGCAACCATGTAATTTCCTCAAACCACTGCCTCAGTCTTCTAGATACTCTACAAATGTGTACCAGGGAATGCATAATGAAAAATGTAATAAAAGTTCCTTTTATCTTCCTCTCTTATTTAATTTTTATTTACTTTCATATGCCTTTTTATTGGTTAAAAAAAAAGTCAAAGGAAAAAAACATGAAGAAAAGCATAGACAAGTGACTCTCTTGGTCTGTCCTTTCTGGAGTGGTGGCTACATGACAGGCCATGCAGGGCTGAAAACTGTTCATGTTTACAAGCCTCAAAGCCCTTCTTGGGGTTCCAAGAGTTTTCTTTTCACATAATGCAAGCCCCTTAATAGTAAATAGGTGAAAGAGTTACTATTCCCATTTTGAAGCTAAGGTAACTAAGACCCAAAGAGGTTAAGTATCTTCCAAGAATCATGTCAGAAATAGAAAGGTCAGGCTTATGTTCCAATCTTCTGAGCTCTTGGTATCACAGAAAGTGCAGAAAGTAGTCATGGCCCTTGTTTTTGAGCAGCCAGTAGTCAAATATAGACAAAGAACCAAGCACAAAGACCCAAGGAGCAAAACAATACATTTAACTAATTTGGGTAACTCAGGAATACATATGTTATAATACAGAATCTAAGTACTCAGTGAAGTCAGAATAACTGATGGTTACATAAGGCTTAGTTATAGGAATAATTGGATGTTAAAGCTACCCACTCCAGTATTCTTGGGCTTCCCTTGTGGCTCAGCTGGTAAAGAATCTGCCTCCAATGCAGGAGACCTGGCTTTGATTCCTGGGTTTGGAAGACACCCTGGAGAAGAGAAAGGCTACCCACTCCAATATTCTGCCCTGGAGAATTCCATGGACTCTATAGTCCGTGGGGTTGCAGAGTCAGACACGACTGAATGACTCTGGCTTTCATTTTTCACTTTCATAGTATGGGGAAGAACTAGTTTAAAAACATTCTAGGGAAAAATAAATTTTCTAAGTGACTGCCACAAAGATTTGGCTGAATAGGTATGTCTCAGCTATTTTGCTTCTTCCAGGCATGAATCTCCCTCCCCAGAGAGCATCCTTTGAAAGTTGACACACCAGTGACAAGCAAGTGCTTGGCAGTCTTTAGAATCATGTTATATACAATCTTTGAAATTTTCCTTTCACTCAACATTATACTCCCCAAATTCATCCATGCTGGTGCATGCCACTCAATGTATCATTTTTACTATTGTAAAAGATTTCATTGAGTAAATAAACCACAATTTATCCTTCTATTCTATTAATGGGAATAAAAGAGCATGATGTTTTTCAACGCTCGATTTCTTCTAACTAACATTTTGGTGGTGGATTTTCAAGGCTATCCTTACCCCCTGAGTCTGAAAAAAAGGTGGAAAGGACCACCTTGCACAGCAGGCTGGAAAGAACTGTTTCCCACCCCTTTGGTTTAGCACCTTTCTACCCTAGGCACCTTCTAAAGCAACCACAGATTTTTCTGTCCATTTCACTTTGATCAGGTTTTCTTAACCTCCCCATCATTGTAGCAGTCATTGCAAGAACCAAAAAGAAATGCTCAGAAGCCCAGGATATGGTATTATGTTTCCCAAGGTGTGTGCTTTCCAAGTTACACATTCTAGATGACACTGATTTTAGATGAAAGAAGGGGAAAAAAGATAATAGGCCAAGGCTTTTCCTTTAAAACCAAGAATCATATGTAAAATGACTGTCCTCTCAATCATAATATATATCAGAGTGAAGCTGCCTGCCATGAAGAAAATTAAAAAAAAAAAAGGAAAGAAACTATAGAGTCAGTGTCTCTNCCATGAAGAAAATTAAAAAAAAAATAAAAGAAAGAAACTATAGAATCAGTGTCTCTGCACTAAAATGCAGGACTCACAGTGAACTAACTATGCGACCTTGAATTTGATCTTTCAGTGCTTCCATTAACTTATACATAAAATGGGAAAAATAGTATCTCCGTTTCAGGGTTGACATGTGGAGTCACAAAAATAAGAAATTAATGTAAAAATTCTGATATATATTATTTGTTCAATAAGTAGTATTTTTTCTATCATCCTTTGAGTAATAGACAATAATATTCTTACAAAAATATATTCCAAAATTCAGGATAGGTTATATTCAAAACTCTGAGTTGAATTTGATATAAATTATAATGCTACTTACAGAATAATAACCATTTCCTTTTTATGTCTTTGTTAGATATTTGGTTTCCACTTTCATTTTCTTTAAAATAGTATCTTGACTACTTTCATTTAAACCATGAACATCTAGCCCAAATCTTCAACACGAAATACTTTATTAAAATATATCAGTGATCCTCTGACAAATTTATTAACAAGTAAAGAGAATTTGTTTTCTTTTCTAAACAATTGAACAAATCAACTTCTCTATTTAATATCATCATTGTCTGTTTCCTTATTAATGTGGATTTTTACTCACTGACCCCAGAGTTAATCCTCTAGCTCTCAAAGTTTATAATACTCTAGAAACACTGTCCTGTAAATTAAGGGGGAAGTTATAATATTAGACTGAAATCAGCAATCTCTAAGACCTTTTCAGGAAGTCCATGTCTTTGTAAGAAAAATTTCAGCCATCTTATTTACTTAATAAAGCAGGCAGATGCCTTCATGCATTTACTGAAAGCATGCAACAGCAGATTAGGAGGAAAGAGAGGAATCAAGAAAAATAAAAATCATAACCAGTCACTGCTCCTCTGCTCTGGTACTACATTCATTTTCCAGGTAAAGAATCTGGATTATATCATATTACTCCTATAATTTAAATTAATAACATATAAGCTTTAATGATAAAATCCAATTTTCCTGCATTATCAAATTCACCCAGACATCACAGAAACCAATTCTTAGACTCACACACGGAAATGAACTGAGATTACTGGGCATCTCTTGCTTTCTAAATGAAGAAACTGAGGCCTCAGAAGGAAAGATTTTTATCTGAGTCTCAAACATTTCTGTTGATCACCCTTACCTGATCAAAAGGGAAATTCATTTTTAAATTCAATATTCCTAATTCCTATCAAAAATATGTTTTGTTTGCACAGACTCCCTGGTGTTAGAGGTCAGGACAGGGGTGGGATGCAAGGAGGGCTCCTGGGTGCCCACAGTGTTTAATTTCTTGATCTGGCTAATGATGTGGATGTGTTCGCCTCATGAAAATCCATCATACTGCACACCTGGGCTCTGTACACTTCTCAATATACTTGTTATATTTCATTAAAATGTAGTAAGATGTGTTTCTACTCTGTTAGTAATAATTGACATATATCACATAGTAGTGGAGAGTCACTCATCTTTTATTGAATAGCCACTATTTGCCAAGTCCAGTGATTTGTACTGAAAATATAAAGATAAATGAGGTTAAAAAAACAAAAACAAAAAACACTTCCCTCAAGCATCTTTCACAGTCTGGAGAAAGGCAGACAGGTAAACAGTTGCAAAGCTGTGAGCAAAGTGCTGATAGCTGAGTAGACGAGGAGCTGCTGGACTCCAGCACCTGAGTCAGCAGGGCTGCAGGTGAACAGTGTGCTGAGGACACGTTTCAGAGAGAGAAGATGCCCCTCCCACCCTAGGCGAGCACTGGAGTTCATTCTCTGTAGACAGAAACTGCAAAATATCAATAGGAGGAGAACTGAGAGAGAAGGCTGGGCCCTGCCCAGCAGAGACCACATATTTCTCATTCTCAAAGTCAGGGAGACCTTCTTGACTAGAAAGCTCCCTGAAGGTCAAAAGGGGAGTGATGCCAAAGCTACCCATAGGCCTCTTCACTGGAATCCATCTTGGCTGAGCAATGCATGCCTGCAGAAGGGAGGATCCTGAGATAAGCCCAACGCAGACTTAGAACCAGCCAAATCAAATTTACTGGCCAAAGAAATCCCAGAAGAAATGCCCCACGTAGGTGATTCAAACTGCTATGAATATGTAACTCTCTCTCTGAGAGCACCGGTGTGTCTAGTCATATGTAGTGTACTCTTTTCCCTCCTTGTTTCACTACAAAGGAGAGAGAGAGATATTTATGTCCCCTATTAATTTCCCACTGCTGCTGCAACAAATTATTACAAGCATAATACCTTAAAGACTGCTGGCACAAATATCAATAACCTCTGATATGTGGATGACACCACCCTAATGGCAGAAAACAAAGAGGATCTAAACAGCCTCTTGATGAAGGTGAAAGAGGAGAGTGAAAAATCTGGCTTAAAACTCAACATTCAAAAAACAAAGACCATGGCATCCAGTCCCATCTGCTGCTGCTGCTGCTAAGTCGATTCAGTTGTGTTCGATTCTGTGCGACCCCATAGACGGAAGCCCACCAGGCTCCCCCGTCCCTGGGATTCTCCAGGCAAGAACACTGGAGTGGGTTGCCACTTCCTTCTCCAATGCATGAAAGTGAAAAGTGAAAGTGAAGTCGCTCAGTCGTGTCTGACTCTTAGCAACCCCATGGACTGCAGCCTACCAGGCTCCTCCGCCAATGAGACTTTCCAGGCAAGAGTACTGGAGTGGGGTGCCATTGCCTGTCCCATCACATCATGGCAAATAAATAGGGGAAAAAATGTAAATAATGACAGATTTTATTTTCTTGGGCTCCAAAATCACTGTGGGCAGTGACTGCAGCCATGAAATTAAAAGACGCATGCTCCTTGGAAGAAAAGCTATGACAAATCCAGACAGTGTCTAAAAAGCAGAGGCATTACTTTGCCTACAAAGGTCTTTATGGTCAAAGCTATGGTTTTTCCAGTAGTCATGTATGGATGTAAGAGTTGGACCACTAAAAAGGCTGAGTGTTGAAGAATTGATGCTTTTGAGTTGTGGTACTAGAGAAGGCTCTTGAAAGTCCCTTGAACAGCATGGAGATCAAACCAGTCAATTCTAAAGGAAATCAACCCTGGGTATTCACTGGAAAGACTGATGCTGAAGCTCCAATACTTTGGCCATCTGACGCAAAGAAGCAACTCATTGGAAAAGACCCTGATGCTGGGAAAGATTGGGGGCAGGAGGAAAGGGGACAACAGAGGATGGGATGGTTGGATGGCATCATCAACTTAATGGACAAGAGTTTGAGCAAACTCCGGAAGACAGTGAAAGACAGGGAAGGCTGATGTGCTGCACTCCACAGGGTTGAAAAGAGTCGAACACGACTGAGCAACTGAACAACAGTTCCTGGAGGTCGAGTCCACAGTCAGTTCCCCCAGGCTAAAGTCAAGGTGTTGGCTGGGATGGCTCCCCTTGGAGGCTCTGAGGGAGCATCAGCTGCCTTGACCAGCTTCCAGGGCCCCCTACACTCCTTGGATCGTGACCACCTTCCTGCATCTTCAAAGTCAGTAGCAATGTAGGACTTTCAAATCTCTCTCCTTCTGACCTCTGCTTCAGTTACCAAATCTCTTTCTCCTGACTCTGACCCTCCTCCCCAATTCATAGGGACTCTTGTGGTTACACTGAGTCCACCTGAATTATACAGGGTAACAGCCTCATGGCAAGATTCGTAATTCAATCACACCTGCAAAGTGTTTTACCAAGTAAGGTATCATTGTCATGGGTTCTGGGAATTTGGATGTAGATATTTGGAGTGAGGGGACATTATTCAGTTTACCACATGTCCTGAAAGATGAGTAGATGTGAGCCAACTGGAAAAGAGAGAAAAGAATATGCCTGGAAAAGGGAGTCAAATTTTGAGTCCTTTGATAAGACCAGATAGAAACATAGGTCAGATGATAATGTGATTAATACTGCCAAGGTCAGTCAGCTCAGTTCATTTCCTCAGTCATGTCTGACTCTTAGTGACCCCATGGACCGCAGCACATCTGGCCTCCCTATCCATTACCAACTCCTGGAGCTTGCTCAAATTCATGTCCNTGAGTCGGTGATGCCATCCAACCATCTTATCCTCTGTCGTCCCCTTCTCCTCCTGCCTTCAATCTTTCCCAGCATCAGGGTCTTTTCAAATGAGTCAGTTCTTCGAATCAGGTGGCCAAGGATTGGAGTTTCAGTTTCAGCATCAGTCCTTCCCATGAATATTCAGGACTGATTTCCTTTAGGTTGGATTTCCTTGCAGTTCAAGGGACTCTCAAGAGTCTTCTCCAACACCGCAGTTCTAAAGCATCAATTCTTCGGCACTCAGCTTTCTTTATAGTCCAACTCTCACGTCCATACATGAGTACTGGAAAAACCATAGCTTTGACTAGACGGACCTTTGTTGGCAAAGTAATGTCTCTGCTTTTTAATATGCTGTCTAGGTTGGTCATAACTTTTCTTCCAAGGAGCAAGTCTCTTTTAATTTCATGGCTGCAGTCACCATCTGCAGTGATTTTGGAGCCCCCAAAAATAAAGTCTGTCACTGTTTCCACTGTTTCACCATCTATTTGCCATGAAGTGATGGGACCAGATGCCATGATCTTAGTCTTCTTAATGTTGAGTTTTAAGCCAACTTTTTCACTCTCCTCTTTCACTTTCAACAAGAGGCTCTTTAGTTATTCTTTGCTTTCTGCATAAGGGTCTTAACCTTCTCCATCAGAGGGCAGACAGACTGAAAACCACAAGCACAGAAAACTAACCAATCTGATCACATGGACCACAGCCTTGTCTAACTCAATGAAACTATGAGCCATGCTGTGCAGGGCCACCTAAGATGAACAGGTCATAGAGTTCTG
Source organism: Redunca redunca (assembly GCA_006410935.1). Lineage (NCBI taxonomy): Eukaryota > Metazoa > Chordata > Mammalia > Artiodactyla > Bovidae > Redunca > Redunca redunca. The sequence continues at coordinate 288,457 of SJYQ01000622.1, read as the reverse complement.
ACAAAACATGCTCCACTGGAGAAGGGAATGGCAAACCACTTCAGTATTCTTGCCTTGAGAACCCCATGAACAGTATGAAAAGGCAAAAAGATAGGACACTGAAAGACGAAATCCCCAGGTCAGTAGGTGTCCAATATGCTACCGGAGAGCAGTGGAGAAATAACTCCAGAAAGAATGAAGAGATGGAGCCAAAGCAAAAACAACACCCAGTTGTGGATGTGACTGGTGATAGAAGCAAAGTCTGATGCTATAAAGAGCAATATTGCATAGGAAGCTGGAATGTTAGGTCCATGAATCAAGGCAAACTGGAAGTGGTCAAACAGGAGATGGCAAGAGAAAAGATGGACATTTTATGAATCAGTGAACTAAAATGGACTGGAATGGGTGAATTTAACTCAGATGACCATTATATCTACTACTGTGGGCAAGAATCCCTTGGAAGAAATGGAGTAGCCATCACAGTCAACTGCCAAGGTCGAAAGTTCATATCACAAAATGAAACACAGAAGAATTTAAAGCAGAAGAGTGATGTGATCTGATGTGAATTTTTTAAATACTTTAACAACTCTGCATAACCTCAGGCTTCCCAGGTGGCTCAGTCGGAAAGAATCTGCCTACCAGTGCAGGAGATGCATGTTTCTCTGAGTTGGAAGATCCTCTGAGGATGGTATGGCAACCCACTGCAGTATTCTTGCCTGGAGAATCCCATGGACAGAGAAGCCTGGACTGCAAAGAGCTGGACACGACTGAAGCAACTTAGCATGCACATTTGGTCTATTCAATACACAGTCACCAGAGAAACCATGCTTTATTCCCTGGTCAAAACCCCAAATGATTCCAAATGCATTCAGAGTCAAATCCCAAATCCTCTCAACAGTCTATCAGGGTAGACAGTCTGGCACCCTCAGAGTCTCTAAGCTTGTTCTCTATTCTTCCTTACCTCACCTGTTCCACTCCAGACACTCATGGTAGCTCCCCAGATACCTTAGGCACACTCCCACCTCAGAACTTTGCACACATTCTTCACCCCACCTGAAACTCTCTTCTTCCAGATACTGCCTTGGGCTACTTCTAGTCTTGGTTCAAACATCACATGCCCACTGACATCTCCCCTGATCACCTAGGTAATGAAGTGATTACCTGCCAGCCCCAGTACTCTGAATCCCTGTTTCTTGCTTTGCTCAGTCCATGGCACTGTTCTTTGTAAACTTACAGTTTCTTTCTTGGCTTGTTTACTATCTGTCCTCCCTTGTAAGCCTAACCTCCTCCTGAACCCACTAGAATGTAGTAAGTTTCACAACAGCAGGTGTGACTTTTGATTCACTGCTGTCCATGGAACACTACCTGGCAGGTAGTAGCAACTCAATAAATATTCGTTTCCTGATTAATGCTGGAGTGCAAAGAAGAAGACCAAATGGAAGCAGGTATTTAAGAGTCACATAAGTGGGGACTTCCCTGGTGGTCTAGAGATTAAGAATCCAGTTTCCAATGCAGGGGATGCAGGTTCCATCCCTGGTCAGGGAACTAATATCCACGTGCCATGCCGTGGGACAACTAAGCCCGCACTCTGCAACTACTGAGCCAGCACGCTACAACAAAAGATACCACGTGACACAACTAAGACCCAACACAGCTATATTTTTTAAAGTCACATAAGTAGAGACCTATACTAGCACATCCACAGTGCTACACAGATACACCCTTTTCCCGGTGTTCTTTATAATTTTTATGTTACAACTAAAGAAGCATAAAACTTAGGGGAGAAAATCTGTATGAAAAAAAGAAGTATTACATACTTTTTACAAACATTTAGAAAAATAATGCCAACCATTTTGTGCATCTTAATAATCTGTGACACTACAACACATCCACATAGAATCATTTTTAATGAATGACAACATGAAATCAGAGAAGACACTGCAACAAGGGTTATGCAAAAGGTAAAGCTCCTTATATTTGAGACACCTGCAATTTCCAAAATGATTTTAAATACATTATTGCTCATTAATACTTACTGGATCTTATGCTTCTCTTTAATATGCATCAAACAAAAGGTCATTTCTAGTGGTTCAATCCACAATAGTCCTTAATAACATCTTTCAGTATTAATAAGTGAAGTGCCAGCTTAGAAGCAACTCTAATAAACACAGTGTCCTGTAAGAACCATAATGTGGCTTATGAAACTTCCTGTGAACATCCGGGAGGGACTATCAAGTACTATACAGAGTGCATATGTGCATTTTGTGGCTCCCAGAAGACATGTTGGAGAGCAATAAAATGTCAGCAACCAGTTTAAAAGGTAACTTTCAGAGGGATAATCAAAGGGCTGAGCCTAAGTGCCCCTGGCTTTTCTGTTTTGAATGGCATCATGTGGTCTCTTTGAGCCTAAGAAATTTTCTTGTCAAACTTAACACTGAAATTTGGGAAACTCTAGAAGACTCCCTAATCCTTGGATACTGACACAATCTCTTCTTAGGATATCCAATTGCTTGCATAACCTATCTCTTTCAATCCTGTGTGTATGACATAATACTAACTGTAAGAGCTCTTTAATATTTTTATTTATTTATTTGGCTGCATCAGGTCTTAGTTGAAGCACATGGAATCTTTGTTGCATCATTTGGGATCTTTTGTTGCAGCACAGGGACTTTTTAGTTGTCGTGTGTAGGCTCAGTAGTTGTGGTTCACAAGCTTAATTGCTCTGTGACTTGTGGGATCTTTGTTGCCTGACCAGGGATCGAATTTGAGTCCCCTGCATTGCAAGGTGGATTCTTAACCACTGGACCACCAGGGAAGTCCCTGTAAGAGTTCTTTTTACATCTTATATTTGAGTTGCTTTGAAGACACTGATTTTCTCAGTATAACTGTGTACATGGCTCTAAACAATAAATTATGGAACACACACTGGCCCAACAGCTAACTTGTTAAGGAAAACAAAAACTTATGTAATGACCATTGCTGCTTGCCTACATAGCATCTATTCATTGCTTTCACCTTTTTATTTTTTTATTTTTTTTTCGTCCCCCAAGCATTTTATTTTTTTTTTAATTTTTATTTTAACTTTAGTTTACTTTACATTACTGTATTGCTTTTGCCAAACATTGACATGAATTCACCACGAGTGTACAAGCGTTCCCAAACATGAATCCCTTCCCACCTCCCACCCCATACCATCTCTCTAATATAACACCAGTTTTGGTTAAATAATCAAAAAGTGAGAGCTAACACTTCAATAGTGCCTTCTCTGTTTCTTAATAATTTACATCTAATAACACACTAAACCTCACGGTAACTTTATGAAGTAAGTACTGTTATCACTCCTACTAAAAATGCAGAATCTGAGTTAGAGTTAGCTTGTGCTAATTCACAGAGCAGGTAAACAGAAGAGGTAGAAATCTGAATGCAGGCAGTGGGGCTGTCTGTGCTCTTAGCCTTCACACCTTCCCACGCTCAGCCTGCTTGGTTGGGGGAAGTTAATTTCCTACAATTTCAAGAGAGTCTCCTGACTAGTAAGCCAGTCACAATCATTCCAACTATCTTGCATTCATTCAAGTCACTTTAGTCGTGTCCGACTCTTTCTGACCCCATGGACTGTAGCCCACCAGGCTCCTCTGTCCATGGGATTCATAGGTTGCCATCACCTCCTCCACGGGCTCTTCCTGACCCAGGGATGGAACCTGTGTCTCCTGCACTGGCAGGTGGATTCTTTACCACTAGTGCCACTTGGGTTCATTAAATGGCTTTCCTTGTCAATCATAATGCTAATTAATGCTAAGTCTCTTCAGTCGTGTCTGACTCTGTGTGACCCTTGGACAACAGCCCACCAGGGTCCTCTGTCCACAGGATTCTCCAGGCAAGAATACTGGAGTGGGGTGCCATTTCCTTCTCCATACTTACTATAGGGTTGGCCCCAAAGTTCATTAGGGTTTTTTGTAACATTTCATGGAAAAATCCCAACAAACTTTTGGGCCAACCAATTTATTTCCGGGAAGTGACATGCTATTCACAAAATGACCTGAAGTAGCTGGGGAGAATTCACCTTCTCTCACTGCCAGAGTTACTTTTCACAAGCGCTAAATGCATCCCATTTAGTACCTCTTTCATACCATAGAGCAGTTTGCAGAAAGGAAGTCCTCACTCTTTTTCTCAGGAACCTGTCAGGTTGCATTAGTGACCATGTCCCTTACTATGTCTCCAATCTGAACAAATCCGATTGGCAGGTGAGGAGAGTCATTAGCTGAGTCTTCCTAGAGACTGCTTCCCAAACCAGCTTCCATCCCACTGTGGAAAGCATCTCATCTTTGCTTCATTCAAATACTGTGAATATTAAGGATGGGAGTAGATGTGCTGGAGAATATTTCACAGGACAAGGCTTTCTGCTGAGGCCTTGATGCTACCTACTAAAATAATCCTATACTCAAATGAATTACAGAAAATATTTTTAAAGAAACCAGGGCTACATTGCAATCATAATATCATAATAGTCAGGGCTAATGCACAACTTAAGTGGAACTTAAGGACTTCCCTGGTGGCTCAGATGGTAAAGTGTCTGTCTGCAATGCAGGAGCCCCAGGTTCAGTCCCTGAGTTGGGAAGATCCCCTGGGGAAGGCAACGGCAACCCACTCCAGTACTCCTGCCTGGAAAATCCCATGGACAGAGGAGCCTGGTAGGCTGCAGTCCATGGGGTCATAAAGAGTCGGACACATCTGAGCAACTTCATTTTCTTTCACTTTAAGTGGAACCAATCAGCCTAAAGGGAGGAATATTTGCTCTGTGATAAGAAGGGAGGCCTACTTCAGAAAAGAATGTGTGTTACTGCCCATGCTGCTGGCAGCTACCTGCCAATCATGAAGAAAGCCAGTCTGAGGTCAAAGCCCAGAGGAAGGAAGGAGGAGGAGCCAAAAGAATCCTGAAGTCATGAAGCTGGAGTCCTGATTTCATTCCACTCTCAGCCTGCTCTGCCTCGGTACTTTCTTTTGTTTGGACAACAAGTTCCCTTATTGTCTGAGCCAACTTGAATCAAGATGTCTCTTTTTTACACCTGAAGGTATCTGATAAATATTGGCATGATTAAGCACCTTATACACAAATTCTAGGGGCTTCCTTGATGGTTCAGCGGATAAAGAATCTGCTTACAATACAGAAGACACAGGGTTTTGATCCCTAAGTCAGGAAGATCCCCTGGAGGAGGAAATGGCAACCCATTCCATGGACAGCGGAGCCTGGTTGGCTACAGTCCATGGGGTCGCAAAGAGTCAGACACAACTGAGTGACTAAGTATGCACGCACACAAGTTCTACATTGCTAAAAATCATTTCATTATTTGATCTGAACTGATTTTCCCCCCACCCTGATCCTGAGACCTGTAGTAATGCAACATTTCTGTTACCGCCACTGAAATTACTACTGAGTCATTCCCTTCCTAGGACACTCATCAACTTGACAAAGATTTATTGCACACTTACTCTGTCTCAGGCATTGTGAGGTCCTGGTTTAGGGAGATAAATGAGTCACAGCTGCTACCCTCACAGAATTAATGTCTAGGAAGGGAGAAAGACATATAAATCAACAAATTACCATCATATGTGATGGTGTTAGAATATATAAACTCTGCGTGTGTACACATGCTGTGCAGGTGCCCTGAGAGCATACAGAATAGAAACCAAAATGATTTGAAGTCTTTATGAATGTTTTGCGGAAGGCTTAACATTTTATCCTTGACTAGGAGTTTTACAGCAAACAAAAGGACTTCTAGGGGAAGCAGCTGATTGGAAGCATATGACTACGGAATTGCTGGAAGATCTGAGAATGGCAGAAAGTCCAAGTGATGTTGTGCTTCAGAAAAGTAAGAAAAGGGACAAGTTCTAGGGCTCCAGCCCTGGCTTAGTCTCAAAAGTCTTTCTGGTTTTTTATCCTCATACTTTAAGTAGCTTTCTACTTTCCTTCACTTAAGCTACATTACCCTCAGTTGAATTAATACAGCCAAACAAAGGGTTAAGCTCCAATCCTTTGGCCACCTGATGTGAAGAGCTGACTCACTGGAAAAGACCCGAACGCTGAGAAAGATTAAGGGCAAGAACAGAATTGGGAGACAGAGGATGAGGTGTTTGGATGGTATCATTGACTCAACGGACATGAGTTTGAGCAATGTCCGGGAAGTAGTGAAGGACAGGGAAGGCTGGCATGCTGCAGTCCACGGGGTCACAAATAGTAAGACATGACCGAGTGACTGAACAACAACAAAAATGTCAAAGCTGTGTTTCTCTGGCTTTTCTAGTTCCATCCAAGACCAGACGCAAAGAGCTCAAGAGATGTATTTAACTACCAGTACAGCATTTGTGAGACCCTAATAGTGATTTGTAAAACTCTGGTATTACTTTCTTGAAAATCATAATTTGTTAGTGCTTCATGTTATTTGTGTGGGGGGGGGGGCCTCCAAAATCACTGCAGATGGTGACTGCAGCCATGACATTAAAAGGCACTTACTCTTTGGAAGGAAAGTTATGACCAACCTAGATAGCATATTGAAAAGCAGAGAAATTACTTTGCCAACAAAGTCCGTCTAGTCAAGGCTATGGTTTTTCCTGTGGTCATGTATGGATGTGAGAGTTGGACTGTGAAGAAAGCTGGGCACCAAAGAATTGATGCTTTTGAACTGTGGTGTTGGAGAAGACTCTTGAGAGTCCCTTGGACTGCAAGGAGAACCAACCAGTCCATCCTAAAGGAGATCAGCCCTGGGTGTTCTTTGGAAGGAATGATGCTAAACTCCAGTACTCTGGCCACCTCATGTGAAGAGTTGACTCATTGGAAAACACTCTGATGCTGGGAGGGATTGTGGGCAGGAGGAGAAGGGGACGACCGAGGATGAGATGGCTGGATGGCATCACTGACTTGATGGACGTGAGTTTGAGTGAACTCCGGGAGTTGGTGATGGACAGGGAGGACTGGCGTGCTGCGATTCATGGGGTCGAAAAGAGTCAGACGTGACTGGGCAACTGAACTGAACTGAACATATTACTTTACTAATTTTCCTAAACTTTTCTTCCACAAAAGTTTTGATGTATTCTTTGAAATTTTCTGGCTATTTCAATTACAATGTTAATTTGCTAACTTCTTCCTGTAAAGCTGACTCACAACCTTGACTTATATACAAACTGTATTCTAAATGAGTCAAGAGAATCAACCAAGAGAAATAAATAAAGTTTCTTTTAATCTCAATTTGTCACTTAGCATATAAATACTATATTTTTACTGGGCACCTAATAAATGCATAATAAGCACTGCAGATTTTCATCCAAATGTAGCTTTACAACTAAGTCCACAGGAAATGGTTAAATAATAAAATCTCAAGTGGCTGTAGCCAGAAAATATTTCTGATGGTACCACAGAGGAAATTTCATAGATTACATGATCCCACCAAGCAACTCTTCTTTCCTACCTAGGTTGAGATCTCTGTCCAATGTAATTTGGGGTCTAGTGGGAAGATTCACTCTCACAGTGAGAGGCAACAGTGAAGCTGACTAGTGACGTCCCCTCCCCCAAACAGCAACGCCATTATTTTTAGATGAAAGAGCAGGTGAATTGTCAATCTTATTAAATATTTCAAAGAACAAATCATAAATTTCAGTATCATGACGGTGAGGAGACAGAAATGCTGTCAGTAAAGATTCTGTTGAAAATCTAAATTTTGAATTAATTCTGAAAGACTTAGAATGTTCTGAAATTGTTTTAAAAAGTATAATTTAGCACAGGCAATTATGACACTAATTTGAGTCAGCAAACAAAAATAACAAAAGAGAAGAAATCTGACTGGGTCCAAGAAAAATCTCTTTGCCATTTCAACCTCCAGCTTCTTATCAGATCCCTAGTGAGGATAAACTGATAGAAACCCAGAACTTTGTTATATTTATACATTATATATATATATATGTTTTTGTGTATGTATATGTATACATATACCGTATGCTTTCAGGTACATATAATGAAACAGTGGCTGAAATTAAATTTAAATTTATTTTTGCCACTTAAAAAGCCATCTGGAGGTAGGTGGTTGCTGGCATTGATCTAGAAGCTCAGTTATGTAACACCCTTGTTTCTGTGATTCCCCTGTGCTGGGTGGAATGGAACCATCCCAAGATGGTTGCTGTAACTCTAGGCTCATCCTTGTTAGCTGCTAAAACAAGCAATGGAGGACCAGACTCACCAAGTCAGTCCCTGTGAACTTAGAAAGTGACATTTGCTGAGACACAGTCTTAGCAGACTTCCACTTGGGCAGAACTGTGTCCCAGGGGTGAGCCCTTTTAGCAAAAGAGGTGGGAGAGAGAATTTTTTAGAAACCTTTTCCAGCCTCTATAATGAAAGATGAAAGCAAGAGAGAAAAAGGATTGGAAAGGACTGCAGGTCAGTCTGAACCAGGTCAGCCTGCAAACTCAGGAACTCATTGATTAGTATGGTGGGATACAGCTTTTTGGCCAAATAGTGGGTTTGACCAATGCCAACAAATCGTTGACACTGAATCCCACATTAAAGAGCCTTTTCGGATATTTTTAAGAGAGATTTCTTGACCAAGTGGGCACCCTAAAGACAAATTCATCCAAGAGGTTTATACCTGAGGGAATAATCTGAGAAAACATCATGATTATACAATGGAACCTTAACAAACTTACTGCTGACTGTATAGCCTACACATCATTGAACCCTAATGGGAATGTTAAATAAAGATATTAAGTGACTGTACTCAAAAAAGCTTCATGTCTAAAAAGGAGGAAATCACATGAAGTGAGGTCGGAACACATGCACAAAAGTAGGGCATCTAAAAATAGCACCTTTGACTATTTCTTATCGTTTGTCTTTATCCAAAAGCAGGAAGATTGGCTAACTGACCTTTTAAGGTCTTTCCATGGTAAAACTGTGGGCTTCCTCCGTGGCTCAGCAGGTAAAGAATCCGCCTGCAATGCAGGAGCCACAGGAGACTTGGGTTCAATCCCTGGGTCGGGAAGATCCCCTGGAGGAGGAAATAGCAACACACTCCAGTATTCTTGCCTGGAGAATCCCATAGACAGAAGAGCCTGGCGGTCAAAGCCCATGGAGTCGCAAAGAGTCAGACATGACTGAGCAAAAAGAAGCACACAGTAAACTATCCAGGAATGACGATCTTTACAGACTTTCTGCAAGGAATTTGTCAGACCCATGGAGCTGTGGTCATTAGTTAAATATATTTTTTTGTCTATCCTACTGAGCTTTGAAATAAACATTTCTGTCCAATAATCACAGAGGCTTCCCTGGTGACTCAGATAGTATAGAATCTGCCTGTCATGCAGGAGACCAGGGTTCAATCCCTGCATCGGGAAGATCCCCTGGAGAAGGGAATAGCAACCCACTCCAGTATACTTGCCTGGAAAATCCCAAGGACAGAGGAGCCTGGAGGCTACAGTCCATGGGGTCACAAAGAGTCAGACATGACTGAAGGACTACGCTCACTCACTCAATCACAGAGGCAAGCGACTGATTTCCTAGCAGTCCTTGTACTGTACTTGTGGTCATCTTAAGTATTCTCATCAGAGGTTTTAAAAGATCTCAGACAGACGAGCTCTATTCTATGTTCTATTTTAAACAACGTTAGCAGAAGGAGATTATACAGTCTCAAGATAAGTGTATCATAAAAATAGCTGTTATTCCTGGTGCGTCTATGTTTCTGCTGTTAAAACTGACTGAAAGCCTAGAGACTTTCAGGGTGAAAAAAAAATTAGAAAGAGGCAATATTTACCCAATAATGAAGTAAAGAATCAAGTTTATTTCTTAAATTTTAATTAAATTAAGTCTAAATTTTATAGGGGAGTCATTTGGCATCCCCTGTCTACATTTCCTTATTATGGAATAGAGAAAGTAGCAAAGAAAGAATACATAGTCAATCTCACAATTTCTGGAAATGCAGTCACTGCTGTAAACAAGTCATGGACACGCTTCCTGGGGCCTTAACGATGTACTAGTGTCCAGGAAACATGTTTTCAAAGAGCCAGGCTGATTAATTTCACCAGCGGTCATGAGCCACAACACAGCCAGGGGACATGACAGATTGACTGTTGGAGGAAACTATTATTTTTCCTCTGTGACCAATGCTGTAACTGTTGAAATCATAGCTGGGAAGAAGTAAGCTCAATCATGCAGTTTAAGTGTTGTTTTCAACCAACTGACCAATAATTTTCTCACTGAAGTAAAACTTCAGGGAGCAACCCCTAGAAGTGAAGGAGTTACCCATCACAACAAATAATTGCTCCCACATTCAAAGTCTGAAAAAGATTCTGGTTCTTCAAATCACTGAGCAAAGACAGCAATCTACAATTCTCAATGTTAAGTAAACATCTTTAAAAAAAAAACACTTTACAATAAACATAAAATTAAAAAGTAAAATAATTTCCACATGCTTAAGATAATGCTTATTTTTCAAAAGAAGATAAACTAATATACAAACTCAGCTCCTCTGCGAGGATGCAATATATGAGTGATATCACTGAGTCGACCAATCTGCTTAATTAATATAATTAATATGTTAATCAGAGTAATGTATTTTTGAAATCCTATTTTCTGAAGATAAACAATGATAAAGAGACTCTCATTACAGGGGAAAAAAAAAAACAAACGACTAAGATGGAAGCCTGAATGGGATAGAGGATGGAAGTGGGTGAGAAGGTGTTCTGGTTTGGTTTTGCCTGGGACTATCACTACTTCCCAGTTTAAAAAATTAGAAAAATTAGTGCACCTGCTTTTTTAATGTATAGTTTTTCAAAATGCATTTCTTGGTGTCAGTGAATGAGGAATGTCAACGGAATTTGATATCGAGGTTTTCAGTCTATAACATGTCTCACTCTTCCTGACTTCTTCTTCAATGCATGTAACATTTTTAGTTTTAGTCTGTATATACTTTGGTTTTTATTTGAGTATGATTGCTTTACAATGTTGTGTTGGTTTCTGCCAAACAACAACTTGAATCGGCCATATGTATACATACATCCCCTCCCCCATGAGCCTCCCTCCCAGTTCCCCCATCCCACCCCTCCAGGTCATCACGGGGCACCAAGCTGAGCTCCCTGTGCTGTGCACCAGCTTCCCGCCAGCTGTCTATCCCATACCTGGTAGCGTGCATATGCCAGTGCTGCCCTCTTCTTCCCCCACTGTGTCTATATGTCCGTTCTCTACCTCTTCGTCTCTATTCCTGCCCTGCATGATAGCTTCATCTAGATAGGATGCTGCAGCAGAAGGGGATAGTCTCAAATGGAAGAATGCCCTTCCTTTATCAACACATAAATGCTGCCTTGATAAGACATTTTCCACTGCATCTGCTCTTTTTTTTTTAATTTTTATTTATTTATTTATTTATTTATTTATTTTTACATGTTTCAATGCCATTCTCCCATCTCATCCCACCCTCTCCCTCTCTCTCTCCCCCAGAGTCCAAATGTTCACTCTATAGATCTGACATGCAACAGGGAAAGGACTTTGGAGACCTGCGTTTAGATCTAATTAAAACCACAATCTGGTCTTGAATGATGGCTTTTACATCTGAATACTGAAATATTTTAGAAATCACGATTCTCTCTGCTTTTTTTGATTGCAAAATTTGAAAGAAGTTGATCCAAACTGAATTTTCTTTTTCTGGGGGAAGAGATGTGGGGGTTGTAGCCCGCCAGGCTCCTCTGTCCATGGGATTCTCCAGGCAAGAATGCTGGAGTGGGTTGCCATGCCCTCTTCCAGGGGATCTTCCTGACCCAGGGATCAAACCCATGTCTTTTATGTCTCCTGCATTGGCAACTGGGTTCTTTACCACTAGTGCCCCCTGGGAACACCAGCATATACTTAGCACATGATATACACCAGGCTTCCTTGTCAGCTTAGCTGGTAAAGAATTCACCTGTGATGCAGGTGACCCCAGTTCAATTCCTGGGTCAGGAAGATATGCTGGAGAATGGATAGGCTACCCCATCCAGTATTCTTGGGCTTCCCTGGTAAAGAATCCACCCGCAATGCGCAAGACCTGGGTTTGATCCCTGGGTTGGAAAAATCCCCTGGAGAAGGGAAAGGCTACCCCCTCCAGTACTCTGGCCTGGAGAATTTCATATACTGAATAGCCCATGGAGTCATAAAAAGTCTGACATCACTGAATGATTTTTACAGTATATAATCACTCAACAGAAAATTTGCCAAAAGATACGAAGAAAGAGAATGGAGAAGACAAATGGAAAGGAGGGAGTTCAGGTATCAGGTAAGTAAGCTGAGTTACACATTTATAGGTACTGGACAAAAGTTTCTGCATCTGGGAACCTCACATACAGCAAGCACATAAGAGTCAAGAAATTGTCCCCATTCTTTCTCACAAATAATTTTTACTGTGCTTTATTTAACATTATCAATGGCTTTCATCTCTACAATCAACGAATGTCCCTACATAGAGACAGACTGATCTGGTGCCTTTGAAAACCCATAACTGTGTCCACAGCTTGAACATCCTCTCCAGAGGAGAGTGGAAATATACATTTAACTAAAATCTGCCTGTTTATTTTAATTGCCAATAGTCAGAAACTTAGGGAGTTAGTTACAATGAGGAAATTATAGCTGTAAAATCATGTTATAAAAGTTTCCACTCCTGTTTTGAAATTGGCCAAAATTACATTATGTTTCTGTTTTACTTATTCTGAGAACTGAATATTTCCATAAAATTAGATAATTTTCCTTCTTTTACTTTCATAGGAACAGGATATATATTGCAAAATGAGCAAATATTTCCATTTATTTAATAAGTACCTATATTTCTTCTGAGCAAATAACCACATTCTTTTCAAATATATATCATTGGATATCTGAAGCTTTATGTACTATATTCCACTGATAATGGTTGCACTAGGTCTGTATATCAGGTAACTGGCCATGTGCTATATTACTCTGCCTTTACTGGGAATACCATGTCTCACCGTACTACTTTAAAGAATTACAGAAAAGATAGGATGCAAGCATGAATATATTCTCAACTATACATGACTAATAAATTGGTATTTTTATTAACCCTAATAATAATTTATTTTCTTATGATTTTATCTCACCCAAAAAGGAAGAAGCAGCAAAGCCCAGCTAATTAATGGATCATTTTAGGTTGGTTTGGATTATGATCAACTGAGTCTTAATTTGCTATTAAAAAGGACAGATACCAAATCTACATATCATACCCACTGAGAGTGAATTTCCCAGGCAGTCTTTCTGAGTCCTACAGAATGTCTTAAATCTCATGAACTCATCCTACAGGGCTCGTGTGATCCAGATATCAGTTCCCTCTTTTTTACTGATTGCAATTTTCCACTGAGTCAGCAATAGCTTCATACAGGTTCACAGACTGCCTCTTAACCCCTGCAATTGTGCTGGGTGAATTCGATCCTCACTCTGCTAACCATCCAGTAGACGTGCATCCCAGCTCTTTGTCCTTCTTGGTTCCATTTACTACGCACCTGCACTTTGCTTTAGGCATCTTCATCTGAAGCATTTATATCAGTCAAAACTGCCCCATTTTCCGATGTCAAATCCACTGAACCACACCCTCTCATAACTCCAGTTCCTTCACACCACTCCATCTTTTCTGCCCTTTAATCTCTCCAATTGGTTCTAATTCATCAGTCTACTCCTATTTATTTTCTCTCTTCTCTCTGAGTAACCTAAGCATCGTTTTAAATTCAATCTCACCAAACCCCTTAACTCCCATTCTCTCAATCAATTCATCACACGTACCAAGCAAAACCTCAAGCCTGGATCAATTTGGCTGCCTATTTATTCCTCCTCTATGCCTAGACTGATAAGGCATACTACAGAAAAGACAGAATGCACAATCAGGAAGAAGACGGGTATGAAAAATTCATGGAGGCCAGCTTCAGCTGTACCTTCAAAACTGTTATGCATTTCTTGCCATAGTATTCTTTGTCCCACAGTGGCTGTGTGAAATCATCTCACGCTTCTACCCTACTTTATCATTTTTAACAAATAGCATCGATTCCCTACTTCAAAGAAAAAACTAAAGTTGTCATTTACCTCCCCTCAACACTAAATTATTTATAAGCAACTCAATATTTCCTTGGGGTTGGAAAGTTAGACACAACTTAGTGATTGTCAGACACGACTGAGCGACTTCACTTTCACTTTTCCCTTTCATGCAGTGGAGAAGGAAATGGCAGCCCACTCCAGTGTCCTTACCTGGAGGATCCCAGGGACGGGAGAGCCTGGTGGGCTGCCATCTATGGGGTCGCACAGAGTTGGACACGACTGAAGTGACTTAGCAGCAGCAGCAGCTGTGATTGAACAACACTTGCTTATTCATTTTTGTCCCAGTAGAAGAGATCTTTCTCCATGTATTGGGTGGGAAGTATGTTAGTTTGGGGTTTTCCATACCATCTTACAGAGGATGAGATGATTGGATGGCATTAGTGACTCAATGGACATGAGTTTGAGCAAACTCTGGGAGATAGAAAAGGACAGGAAAGCCTGGCATGCTATAGTTCATGGGGTCACAAAGAATCCAACGTGACTTAACGACCAAATAACAACATAGTATGTTACAGAAAAACTCAAACAAACGTTTTGGCCAACCCGTTAGAGTACATTCTCTTTCCCTCATTTCCCATGTCCTTAGATGTCTCTTGCTATAAATTCACACCATCTTGCCCAACTGGATTTTTAATCTCTTCTATGCTGGTTTCACCCTCTCTTTGTCTATAATTATGTTCAAGTCTTTCCTCTAATAATACAACAAGATTTTTCTTAAAAAAAAAAAATATTTACTAACCTGCATGTCTGAACACCACATTGTTTTTCCTTTTCCCTTCGTAATTATACCACGAGAAAGAGAGGATCACATGCTTTCCCTCACGTCCTTCACCTTACATTTATTCTACCAAGGGAATCTACCTTCTACCTTCTCCCCATGCTTCTACACTTCCTTTTGTCCAAGTAACATTGACTCCAAAAATCAAATGGAAACTTTTCAACTACTACCTTACTTAACCTTCTGAAACATACGGACTACTGTATCCTTTTTGAAATTACATCTCTCTCCCTTAACTTCCTTCAAGTCTTTACTCAGATGCCACTTTCTTATCTATCTACCTAGGTTACCTGATTTTAAAATGTCAACACTGACCCCTGCACTCTCAGTCCCCCTTACATTTTGCTTTATTATGTTTTATTGCATTTTCATCTTTCAACAAAATATAGAATTTACTTATTATATTTTTGTCTATCTCTCCCTAGCAACAAAGAAATTTATCTGCTGTGTTCCCTGATTTATCTCAACATCTCACACAAAGTAATAACTCAAAAAATATTTGTTAAAAGAATGGGTCTCTTGGTTTCCAGGACAAAAGTCTCTCTCAGTTTTTCTCATGAATTTTGGATTTGTCTTTCTCTGTTTCCTTTGCAACCCCCTCTATACACTCTTTAACTTTTAGTCTTCCACCCATAGGCCCCTTTTTCATATTCCCCTGAGAGATCTCAGCCACTATTAGGATTTGAGCTACTTCCTTTATGCTAAATATGAAATACCTGTATTTCAAGTCCATATCTTTCTCCTGAATTCAGACCCATGTATCTCACTTCTTCCTACACATCTACAGTTAAAGTTCCCACAGGGAACTCAAACTCAACATGTTCAAACTCCAACCTACTACAATCCTTCACCAGCTATGTATTTACATGTCTTTTGTAAAGTATCATTTCTAAGTCAAGTACAATATTTACCTAAAATCTCATGGTGGAAGTGAATGATACTCTGGATGTGAAATTGAACCTATGTTTTATTTAACCAGGAAGTGCTCAAACCACATCTAGAGATTTAGAATTCTAATTGTATGAAAGGGAAATATTTATGGGCAGATCAAGGAAACCTTTGGTCTCAACCCTCAGTGATATGTTATCTATAATTCTGATAATCAGAAAAATAATGACTTAGTATACTGAATTTTCTGTTACAAGTACATATAGAGAAAAAAAATTTTTTTCAATTTACCCTGCAAGCCATTTGTGTCTACAAATGAAAGCCAGAAACTAGCAACCATTATCTAATAAATTTAACCAAGATGATTGCATTTCAGAAGCAAAACATAATTAAAACTATGTAGCATGATCTCCAAACACCAGAAAAGTGCGACATGGGCAAAGCACAGCCTATTCTAAATAAATTTTAAATAAATAACATATATACACTGTGGACTGGGGGAAAGAATACTAAAGGTAAAAACTGATGACTTGGGTTCAGAGTTTACTTCTACTTAATTGTTTGGCTTCGAGCGAGTCAGTAATAGTGAATACATACTGAGTACTTAATATATGCTGTTTACTTTTCTAACAGTTTTGCATTTTTCAATTTTCACGACAACCCTACACAACAGGCACCATCGTGTTTCTCAATTTCGAGATAAAGAAACCGAGGAATGTGGAAGTAACTTATTCAAGATCACAGTTTGTAGCTGGTATTTGTATTTCCAATCTAGGTTGTTTAGTCCCAGGGCCCAAATTGTGTTTTGAGGGTTTGCCATTTATAACATAGAGGTTTCATATGTTATATGTAAAAAAATCAAGGTTTAGTTAAGATAGTATGTAAAAACGTCTTTTTGCAGATTTTAAAATACTATCAAATGTAAGATATAAAATTGCTAGTCTATAGAGACACAGATGTAGAGAACAAATGTACAGACA